>JBBPDC010000149.1:17347692-17357768 GCA_037974485.1 Hemigrammopetersius urotaenia | reverse complement strand
CTCTCTCTCTCTCTCTCTCTCTCTCTCTCTCTCTCTCTCACACACACACACACACACACACACACACACACACACTCACTCACTCATAGGCATATGCAGGTGGTATCCTTTCATGTTTGAGGTCTGTAGAGATGTTTATTTTAGGTCATCCTGTATTTATCAATAGCTGTTCTCGTTCTCCATTGTTTTCCTTATGCCTCAGTGGACAGTGTGCTTTGTCCTCGTTAGTTTGTCCTGATGTATTTTGCTTTCTTCTGCAACCTCAATCACTCTCTTAACTTTATCATGGCTTGTCTCCTGTGGCTCGGCCCATTCTTTGACAACATTTGTATTGGGGTGTTGTCATGGCACTGTACTGTACAGAAAGATTCCCTCTGGCTTATAGAATGACAGGAGACCTCTCTCACCAAGGGGATAGGATTACTAAAGCCCCTAATAGTCCCAAAGGCAGGAGGCTGGTAATTGCACCCCCTGTAATGCTTTTCCTGTAGCTTGGCACTTGTGCTAAATGGATTAGCTTTGCCCATTGAAGTGTGTGCTATGGAGTTCAGTAGCTCTGACCTATTTCCGGTGGGCACTTTGGAGTGTTTGATATATCCATCCATGCAGGAGCCTCTTGGGCCCACACTTTACACAGCTACATCATCAAACTCCTTCTTAAATGAACAGCATCCAGGGTTGCCTGAGCACAGAGCATTTTTTTCTAAACCAGGACAGAAAGGACACTTCTCTCTGTGTTCCATATGTCCCAGGACTCCTTCATTCAGATAACTGCTCTGTTTACTGTTCGTCACTTACTGCTGACATTTTGTAACACATTTTCTTTGATAATTTTACAGTTATATTAGTTTACAGTAGTAAATGAAATAAGACCTCATCATTACGTCATTTTTGCTTTAAATGTAAAGCAATTAAAATGCCCAGAACAATTAAATTTCATTAAATGATAAAAATCAGCTGGTGAAATTAATGAGAGTCATTAATGACTTGGCACTGTTTTCCTATTACTTTGACTGTAGGGACATTTTAAAAGTCTAACATTCTCATTTAATACTGCAAGCCCAAGCAGCACAAATGTTTGCTCGTATTTCTACAAAAAGGAATGATTGAGCTGACTCTGTAAGCTGTCATTTGTATTATCCATAACAACGACAGACAGTCATTTTATGGAAATATTAATATGGCATTCCAGTGTAAATTAGCATCAGTGCAACTACCTGACACGTTACGCAAACTAATTTAACAGTACTTTAAATGCTTTGCTCAGAATGTATATTTGTGTATATTATGGCACAAATTGAGAATAAAATAGTAGTAGAGAGGAGAAGAGAAAGAGGATGGAGAGAAAGAAAGACGTAGAAAAGAGAAAGAGAGAGAGAAAATGGAGAGAGAGACAGAGAGAAGAAAAGAGAGAGAGATGGGGAGGAGTGCTGTATGCTGTACGTGCATCTGTGGGTTTGTACTTTACACTAAGAAAGAGGTTATCATCGAAAATACCTCATTGCTGTACCTCAGTTTTGTGTGTGTGTGCTTGTGTGTGTGTGTGTGTGTGTGTGTGTGTGTGTGTGTGTGAGGGCGCCAGTGTAGCGGGGATAATTGGAACGTTCGAGGGAAAGGGCATGGTGATGGACAGCACTTTAACAAGACACAGATTGAACAAGATGGGATCTCACACAGCAGTGAAAATCCATGGCCAGAGGAGTAAAGATAGAGCTGGTTACGGGCTGCCAGAGAGCGCTGGGCACCCTGCCCATCTCCTCTATTAGAGACAGGGTGGCACTGAGCCACATGCTGAAAAGATGTGTTACCACTCACTTGCAGAAAGAGCCTCTAAGAATGCTGAGATCCCACAATCAGGTTTAGCAGAGCTGGGTAAACACGTACTATTGTCTTAAAGGGCCTCTACTCCTACATCTTTAGCTTTATACTTTATTAGATTAGGCTTTAGAGCCTTCAGAGGCTTGAGGTCAAGTCTCAGTAAGCACAGGCATGTTTTTATGCTTTATACCTTCTGATTTTGGTTTGATGCAAATTGCCACTGTCATATCATAACCTTATTTACTGTTTTATTTATTTACACCATTCATACACACCAGCTGCCTTTCAAATGTGAGAGGATCTCTGGATGTATTGACCAGCAAAAGTGGAACACAATCACTTATTTTACTTAATAAATTTGACTTCTTTTTTTATCGGTTCCTTGCATTAGTGGACTGACGGTGATTGGTGTGTTACTGAGTGATTCATTATCTACTGTTAGTCTGAAATGTAATATAGACGAGAGAAGATGAGAGTGGGAAGTGGAAGTGATGATGTAGCCGCAGAAACTCTCGGCATCTATTCCCAGCTAATCATTTTATATCATCCCTGCCTCCAAAAAAGATACTATACAGGAGAAGGAAAAAACATTTCCAACTTATAGAGTGATTCATTTTGGACCAAACAAAATCAAAACAAACAAAACAAAATGGTTTCATTATGGCAGCAACACTCATGTCATCATACTTAATTTGCTTAATACCAAATAGAAAATAGAGTACCAAGCACAACTAAATACCTTTTGGTAGTAAATCAGATACCTGAATTGAATATAATTCAGTCCCTTTCCAGTCCCTTTTCATTTTTATCTTAATTGTGTAGTTCATCTGGTTTTTAAGCAAGCCCCCAGCTGGTCCATGTTGGACCAGCCTGAAAAACTTTAGAAGAAACCAAATGTAATGTTTTCAGTATTACCTTTTTTGCATTTATGTGAATATCTTTTATGCAAATATCCATAGAAAAAATCAGGGGTCATTTGATAAAGGCATCATAGCCTTTTAAAGTAATATTTTCATGCAAAATCAAATTTTATGCAGTCGATCAGCATGTGGTGTCCATAGATTCTACATTACCTTATTATATCAGACTATTAGCTTCAAAACTAACTGAACAAATGTGGAATGCCAAACTTATGTTAACCAATCGCCTATATTTGGAATTAGATTAAAAAAATGTATACATTTATATGTTTTTGAAGATCTGTTCCTTTAAGATCACCTTTGTAACTATTAGAGAGGATGGTTGCTAAGATATGCTCAGATGGTTCTTGAGCTCAGAATGCTCATGGCTACCATTTTTCAATGTTCTTAGAAATTATGGCATTTTTGTGGTATCTAAGCTTGAATTTGAAATCTTCGAAGTACCCTAAAGACTAATTGTGCATTTCTGGTGCTTCTGAGTTGGAACAGTAGATGGCAGCATGGCATTTCCAACCACAAGGTGTAATCCCGCGTCAGCTTCAGCCTCCTTCAGCCCACAGCCACAATCTCTAAAGACTATGATGTCATCTTTCTTTCCACTGAGCCAGCCACGGTTACCCAATCATGGAAGAATCCAGCCCAGATTGAACCTCTGGCCAACAGGTATGCTAAGATGACATAAGAGCTATGCCAATGAAGACTCATTCTCACAGTAAAGGGCCATGCACACTTCATATACTTCATCAGTAACATAACAATTTGAGGCAAGGTTTCCTTTATTACAGTGGCCTGACCCAACCTTGCAAGATTGCCTAAATGCAAATGAAAAATAGATCAGGGTGATAAATGTGGTATTATGTGCATTAGTTATAAACGGCAGGTTGGCATAACCGACTTAATATCCTGCTAGTGGAATTAGGTGCAGCTTTGTGTGACATCACTCAACTTTTAGCCACCGTAAATAAGGATATGCCATTTTGTTTAGGCTTTTAACATGATTGATTTTAGCCTGTGCTCCATTCATCAGTTCAGGGTAATACATTAAGCAGGACCCAGCGAAACATTCAGCAAGCAATAACTCAGCCTTTATTAATGGCAAACTATAAATGTAAGAACAGATTAAACTTAATCTGATTTACCCAGAGAACGCTGTGTCCATCTCCGTAAATGAAAGCTGAAGATCTGACATGGGCACCAGCCTTTCTTTTCTCAAATAGATAACATTTTTCCCCACTAAAGAGTCTATGTGGGGTGAACTATAAATTTCTGTGATATGGCAAGGGCAGAAATGGGTAACCCTGCTTGTGGAGGCTTTTTGCTCACCATGCTGTGTAACGAATCTGAGAAGAGGAGTCAGGGGTGGAGATTTAGGAGCAGGCTGAAGAAGATGCACATACCTACAGCTTTTGTATAAAGTCAAGGTATAAAGTCAAGGTGATGACAATAGATATTGCAATTTTTCATGTGTTTCCTGACATCTCCCTTTGACGTAGGTATTTACAGTTACATTTACTGATCACCTTGACTTTATACAAAAGCTGTTCCTTTATCCAAAGCCCAACCCTAATGTTGCTGAGAATCAGATTAATTTCACCATAATTTTATCATCCGCACCTAAACACTAAATAAACACTAAAAATAAAGATGGTTCAGTGGTTCTTGATTTGGACATGGTGTTCTGTGAAGGATCTATGCCTCTCTAGGGCTGGGCGATTAAACGAAAAGTAATCGAAATTCAGAACCTATAATCGATCAAATTTTTCCAGGTCGATTATTTTGATTACTTTCCCTTTAAAAACACTACTGCGAGTGGAGTCACGTGACCATGTTATGTTATTCCGCCGACATGTCGAGCATGGAGAGCTTAAACACTGAGACAACTGAGCAACTTAAATAAATAAATAAATAAAATAATCGTTGATTAATCGTAATCGAGTTAAAATGTTCAATTAATCGAGATTTTGATTTTAGGCCAAATTGCCCAGCCCTATGCCTCTCTTTACACTTAAATATGCCCTGGGTCAAAGACCACCAAGAATTACAGTGATCCGATCCCTCCGGTCTGATCACAGGGTCTGGAATACATGTGACCACATATCTTTTGTAGTGCAAGCGCTAATGATTAATGATGCGTCCCCAACAAGGGCATCTCAGGAAAATGCATCATAAGACACCATTCCAACAAAATGGAGAGGAGCATTAAATAAAAAAATTGAAGCTAGCATACCATAAAACCATAGCAAGTCTGACAGGACCTGAATGAATAACTGTCCGTTTTATGATGAGTTTGATGAAGCATTGCATGAGCGTCCATTATTTTGCCTTGTGGAAGATGTGTTGGATTCTGACAGTAATGTCTATAGCTGCACGACTGGCTGTGAAATAACGAAGGGATGCTGTAAAACTACAGTCCCACAGTTTTATGGCATGTTGTAATTTGGTGAATTTGGGTGAAAATTCCAGCCTCACTAAACTGTGAGGCTTTAAAACCATACATAGAAAAAAATACATAATGGTTGATTAATTCTTAAATTGGGAGTGTGAAATGAATGTCAGGACCTGAGGACCCCTGGGCATTTAGGTGGTAAAACTTCAATATTTTTTACACTCATATTCAACATTTTTTTTAAAAAACCATATGTTTTTTTTCTAGAATACCACACCAAATAATTCTTTATGTCATGTTTTTTTCTTAGAATGTAATAAATTATCCAGGTAACTATAAGTCACAAATGCAATGCTCGTATTCTTTATTACTGGTCCTGTTTATGTGACCTACTCATTGTTATCCCTGTAAATCTCTGACCATATGTGGTGGTGATGGTGTGTAGAATTCGGAGCAGCAGGCTGAGACACAGTGATGGATGGAATCCTTCCGAGACACTGCAGGCCTAAGGAACAGCACTGCACTTCACATGGGATTAGAGGATGGAGACTGTGTGAAGGTTAACCACCAATGCCAAGGCCTTTATATGCTCTGAGAAGTTCTGTGAAAGATCCAGCCATGACATTACAGGTATTAAATAGTAATTATTGTGTTATTTATTTATACCTGCTTTGATAGAGCAGTGAGGTGTCTTTTAAATGTCACCATTTTACAGTACAGTGGCCTCCATGTCATTCTGAGAATGTATGGCACCAAATTTCTACGTCATGCCCTAGATGGCCTGTTTTCATTCTGTCACTCACTTGTTATGTATAATAGATCCTACGAGGCATAATTTGATAGTAGAACATGGTTGTCCTAAAGGATTTATAAAGTGTCTCATGTTTCTGTCTAGTGCTTTAGAGTATCACCAAGTCTCTTATAGAGAGGAAATCATTAGCAGCATACTGATTTCTTTTAAACCTTGGCATAGCGAGAGAGAGGTCGATCCTGTTTGTCATTGCCCTCTTCCATCTTGAACTATACATGTGTGTCCTTGTGCCTGTGTGTGTGGGGTGTGTTTAAATGTGTGTAGTGATTATGTAAAAAATCTGCAGACAGCAGAGAACTATCTCCTCTCTTTCTGCCTCCTCAGTGTTGTCTCTCTTTTCAGCTCTTCATGGTAACTGGAGGCAAATGGGATGACACCTCAGTGCTCTGTAGAGACAGGGCCTCGGAGAGCTTTGTGTGTGTCTATAGGGATAAGGTGATCCAATGTGAAGAGTCAGTGTTGCTTGCTCAGGAAAAACAAAGTAAGTTCAGGCCATTCCATTCATCATGAAAGAGAAACTTTTTGATATGAGAACCTTTATTCCTTGGCAAATGCTTCTAACAGTTTGATTAATGAATATAAAAAAATAAATATAGTCATTTGTATGTGTATGCAAGTATAGGTGTATATGCAATCTATATATAAACTAAATATGTACACTCTCGACATACAACGTTTCAAGTTTACGACAGTCACTCCCACTCCAACTCCCACCGTTAGCCTCGTACTTACGGATTACGCGAACTAGTTTGGTTAAGCACGGTGGAGTGTTAGGATCGTAAGTGATCATAAGAAAATTCAGTTCAAATCACTGTCGTATGAACGGATTTGTGTCATAACTCGAGGACCCCCTGTATATATACACTGTGGATATATATACAGGTACACATTGGAGTCTCCTCAATTGTTTGGTACATATATACAAAGTGAGTGAGAGACTCTTTCACTGTTTCTTTTTGACTCTTTGTGTGCTTCTTTGTGTACTGCACAGACACATTGATTTATTAGTCCAGTGTTTCCCAAACCTGATCCTGGAAGATTACATTATCTTACAATTTCATTGCATTTGTGCACAGATGCTCAGCACAGCTGCTGAGTTATGGTGTTCTGTGCAGCACTGATATAAATATGCATATGAATATATCATATTTTTATTCCCATTATTGTTTATATTCTAGCTCAGAATGCTTCAAACGTACTAATACACAGTGTGCTATCTATTGTCCAGTCTCAAAAAGCTGTACTTGACTATATAGGCTATCTTTAGCATGATTATAATGGTGTTAATGGTTATTCCTGTTCCTCAGTGTATTATTGCTCAGCTTTGTCCTGATTTCCTCTCAGCATGATTTGCTTTACAGCTAGCACACATGGCGGGCTCTTTTATACACTGAAGTTTTCAAGCGGATTAGAGAATTCTCTAACTGTTGCTCAGTCAAGCACAGCTCTCGCTCTCTCTGGGACTGTACAAGAGACCCCGCTGAGTGCTCGGGTGAATTCTCACACCACTGAGTCTGAAACAGAAAATAATCACTCAGACTAAATGCTTCTAAAAGAATATGGTGTGGCCCTATCAGAATCGCTAACATCATGAACAAAACTGTGCGTTCTGTGAGCAATCTGTGAATTGTAATTTTGCACGCTCTTTGGATGGACTCATAGAACTTGTAATTATCGGTTTCTTTAATTAATTAACCCATTTAACTTCATTTCTTTCCAGAATTTACCTACCAGTACCTTACTTTGAGCAAATATTACTTTGAGCAAATAAATAATTGCATAGTGTCAGTCAGAACAAAAGATTTATTTATTTATTTATTTATTTGCATAATATATCATTGTGTGAAAACATCATGACGTTCCAATAGAAGTGATCCAAAATATATATGAAGTTCTAACAATGGGCGTGTTTTAGTTATGCTATGTAGCTACATATATAGCATAAATAGCATACGTATGCAGAAAATACAAACAAATACAAACAAAAAACGACTGGAAATAAGATAAGTAACCCTCACAAACAGGCCTGATGACCTTTTATAACTCCACATTTGTTGCAGGAATAGGAGACATCACTAGAGGCTGTTTAATGACAAAAGCTGTTTTATGGGGTAAGAGAACTTTCACAGAACATCATAACCCCCCAAAGCCTAAAGTAAACAGAGATAAAAGTCACTTTCATCCTCATTCCTAAAGGGAATGCATTTCTGCATAATTGTAAGAAATGTTATATAGTGTTCTACAGCTGGTAGCCTAGTTGTGTTCTACAGGGTTCTACAGCTTATAGAGTTCTGCAGCGTGTAGCTTAGTAGTTTGGGCGTTCGCCCTGCGATCAGGAAGTCATGGGTTCGATTCCCAAGACTGCTAGGCACCTCTGAGGTACCCTGAACTAGGTACCGTCCCTGGGCACTGTGTTCCTGGCTGCCCCCTGCTTCACTTGGTGAAAGGGTTAAATGCAGAGGAAGAATTTCGTGCTGTCCACACTGTGTGCGGTGGTGTGTTCACGTATGACAGAATGATCACTTTCACTTCGATTTCTTATATATAGTGTTATAATGTGAAACTGATTGTAAGGGAACATAATTGACTCAGATAACTTTACAATAGAGATGATAGAAAGTTGAGATCATGGTGTCTCCAATGCATGTAAAGGCATTTTATTTAGTATTTAAAACAAGCAGTGAAACTACATCAAATGTCTGCGATTGGTCTCTTAGAGTCAAGTAGCGTACAACTCTCAGTGACTAGAACCGCAGCAGAAAAGAAGGTATGCAAGAAAGCTGCTGGGAGCAGAAGGCTAGGCAGCAAGGGTCTTTATGCCAAATTAGCCTTCATTTTCATGAGCAGAGCAAGGAAATGGAGACTGATGACTTAGCAAAGCCATGTGCTCTACCAAAATAGACTCTACAGCCTGTGTACGGGAACAAAACCGAACAGTGACTTCAGTCTATTCCAGTTGGCAATCAAAGACTGCACTATTTCAACACAAAGCTGTCAAGTGCTTGTCTGAGTGTGCAGGCCAAAATAGGGACTATTTTCTTGCTCCAAAGTCTCAGTGCAGCTTGATGTGTTACATCTCTAAGAAGTTCACTGAAGTATATCTGTTTTGTTGCTATCTTGACTTGTATTATCAGGAGAGGGAAACACTTTCTACATTAAGTTTACCAAAATTGTTCCAAGAAAGTTCAGGCCATTCCATTCATTATGAAAGAGAAGCTTTTTGATATGAGAGCCTTTAAATGCTTCTAACGGTTTGATTAAAAATGCTCTTAATGATCTTTCTTTTATTTTAGAAAGAGTGCAGTAGATATTTCCCCTAAGCAATTTATAGAGACCCATTATAATATATTTGGCAAGCTGATCAAACTGTTTATGTAACTGTTACATCTGACAAAATGTTGTTGAATTCTGGGTTTAGTCGGTGTGTGTGTGTGTGTGTGTGTCTGTGTCTGTGTGTGCACTTGTCGATTTGGAGCATCCCCCCAGTGTAATTAGAGTAGCTGATTAATAATCTATCATTCTGTCAAAGCTTTCTCTGCCCTATAGCAGACTTGAGAATTGCCAAGAGAGGCTCCATCATCCAAATATCACAGCCCCGGTTGTGTTAATGCGGCACTGAAGGCGATTAAAATCTCATTTCAGCAAAGTGACATTTGTTTTTTTTTTGTTTGTTTTTTTCTGAGGACACAGATTTACTTCAATGCTGATATTAATACGGTCAGCACGGAACCCTTTATCTGTTCCATCTGAATTATCTCTTGTTCTGCTTGTGCGTATGTGTGTATATATTTTAAGTATGTGTGTGTATATGTGTGTTTGTGTGTGTGTGTAATGTATCCCTGGCTTTGAGTTTCAGAATATTTGTTAAGGGCCTGGCTGCCCTGGGTATTGTTCACATATTACTTCATATTTCTCAGTCTAATTCTGAAGATAAATTCAAGTTTTAGATAAAAGGAAAGGCTGCCTAATTCAAAATACAATTATTCAATCTGTGCTAAATAAAGCTATAAAGGCAGCCTTTGCTGGGCCTCCACAGGATACTGTCATTACAGA
Organism: Hemigrammopetersius urotaenia; assembly: GCA_037974485.1. Taxonomy (NCBI): domain Eukaryota; kingdom Metazoa; phylum Chordata; class Actinopteri; order Characiformes; family Alestidae; genus Hemigrammopetersius; species Hemigrammopetersius urotaenia. The sequence goes on along the minus strand of JBBPDC010000149.1, from coordinate 17,347,780 downwards.
TGACTCTGTAGAAGAAAAAAGCCACCTTTTAAACATGTGGGAAGGTGCTTTTAAGCTAATAATCACACACACACACACACACACATAT
>JBBPDC010000149.1:17307764-17317866 GCA_037974485.1 Hemigrammopetersius urotaenia | reverse complement strand
TAACAACCTTGATTTAATCATGTCACTGTGCCCTTCTGCAGCCTTAATAATAAGTCAACAGAATCACCCTTAATATGTGTATAACTAGAAAGAGTCATCTGAATAAACCGATTTCCTCTTACAATATGTGATTACAAAGGAATAAATGTATGATTGCGAAGAATAAATGTAAATTTCCTCGACAAGGCCGTGTGGAGAAAATGGAAGCCATGCTTTGTAGAGGAATTTGCTTTCTACTTGTCACTCAGCCCTGTGTACTGTGCTCAGGCACATCAGCCATGTCAACTCCTATTGCAGCAAATGCCCAGGGAGCACCAAGGCCCTGACAGAAAGAGCAAGCATATGTAAAAGCAACCAGAGTCAAAACACTGAGAAAAAGCTCACTATGATTGTGGTGCTCCCCTTCAAAGTGAAGGGAATGGTAGCCTTATTTTCACTGTCATCAGACAAAACCAGGATATGAGAATGAAGCCCTCTATGCAATCAATGCTGGAGAAAAGATTTGATCAGTCTAATGTGCATCGATTCCACTATTGGGGCCTTGTTCATCAAACAAGCTGCCAAAGAGTTCCCCAAAAAGTCAGAGGTCACAATTTCCATGCAAAATGTAAAAAAGAAAGGTTTCTAAATGTTTTTTTGGCATGGATGCACAGTTCTAGATAACCTTCAGATGGCAAGGTTCTTCACACATGCACATCATGATTGCAAACATACTTCTTTTCAAAGATCCATCCATTCCAAACAAAAGTGGTTCCTCTATGCCTATTTGGCAAACAACTCATTATTAGTGTTTACAAGTATAGGAGACAAAGCTTTTGCTGAACATACCCTATACATTATATGTCCAACAGCATCCAGATGCCCCCCCACCCCTTTAATTAGAGAATTCAGCTGCTTTAAGGTGCAGCCATTGCTGACACAGCTGGTGTATCCTGCAAAGAAAAGCACTGCCAATAGAATGGATCACTTTTATTCACCATGTGCTATGTTAAGCATTGACTAGGTGCATAAATTCCAGCACTGGGGTGTGGAACTCCATCCGATACCTTTGGGATGAGGTGAAGTTGCATTTGTGACCCAGAATTAATCAATCAACATCAGTACAGTGTTCTAGTTGGCGAATGTAATTCTCACAACAATGTTCCAACATCTACTGTAAAGGGGTTTAACCTCCCTATTAATACCACTCATGTCAGTAGTAATGTTACATTGGAAGGTGTCTGTTAGTGTTTGGACATTTATATCTAAAAGATCAGATGTTTTCATGTGAAATCAGATCAGATCCATAACCGTATATGAATACAAACATTAAGGAACATTTTGTGCTTAGCTCATAATCCACTATCCTCCTTCAGAGCTGTTTTTATTTTAGTATTTATAGAGAATAAATGTGTTATAATATATAATATTGTTCAGTATATTGTTCATTATGCCTTTATATATTGTTGTTGTTTTTAAACTGTTGTACCTGAGAAACACCATCACCCAGAATTAAATTCCTTTGCCAATAAATGCAATTCTGATTCTTTTTTGTGTTTCTGGAGACCTGTTGCCTGCTGAAGCTGGTGTTTCCTCAAAGCTTTGTACTTTCTCCATGCAAATACACAGACAAACCATAACTTAATTGCTTACCTAATAGTATACACGTACATTTTTTCATTGTTCATTCTGTGCATATTTCATAAACAAGTTGACACTGTGAAACTGATCCATTAACTCCCATACTGTCCATATTTTTTTCTTTTCTTTTAGAACAAATAAAAGCAGACAGGTATAAAGTGTTAATTCCTCACAGGAAAATGTTTCTCTCTGGAAAGGACACACGCCTGATAGAAGTGCTTTCAACCTCCCCCCATCTGTGAAGCTCCGGGTTGGAAACTTTCAAAGAATGGGTTGTGGGATGAATCCGTTTGAGTGATGGTTCAGATTTCTGCTCGGATCTGTGTGTGGATATGGATATCTGTAAACGCTGAGTGTGAGCTGTACTGAGCTGATCCAGATTAGAGCAGGAAAGTGGCATATGGGACCGCAGCTACATCTGAGACATGAGTGCATCCGTCATCTATCACACGGCCTACAGCTACAGCGCCAGGGCCCTGATTACAGTGGTTTAGTGGGTCAGGAGAAGGTTAAGGAGAAGCTCTGCATCAACACGAAGACCTCGTTGCTTGTTTGTAGGTTCATGTATGTTTGTTAAACACCTTCATTCTTAAAAAATAAGGTGAATGAAGAGAAAACACTTTTAAATTGTAGTTGTGTGTTACAGTACTCTATGGCATCACTCCAAACTTAAGGGTGCATTTAATCTGGTTGCCAATCTGGTTGTGGACATGTGGCTTTATTAATGGAGGAATTTTTAAAGAAATTATTTATGTGACCAAAAACAATTTGATGCTTATGGAGGCTCCATATAATGCACCTTAACTAACACACCTTATGCTTCCTAAAGCCATACATCCAAACCAAGGACAATTAAGGAACCTTCATTTTTAAATTAAATAAAGGTTCCTGTTGCTTTTGTTTTGGTTTCCTTCTGTGATTATTCTCACCTGCACCTTGTCAGACTTAACAGACAGGCTACACCTTTCTGTTCACCCTCCTGCCAACTGACTTGTATGCCTCTGTCTGTGTCTATGTCTCTATCTCTGTTTTCTAGCTGTAAAGATCACACATAGTACGCATAGTATGGCTAAGAGGACTCCTCTCTCTGACCTGGGTACACCATTCTGTTTGTGGGTCAGTTTCCATCCTGATTTTGTGGACTTGTACACATCTTTAGTGACCTGACATAGTTCCTGATTTGCATATATGAACTTTACTATCAGACCAGAGCTGTAACCTGTTTGTCTGTGTCTGTGTTTTCCTGTCATTGTTCTGATTAAAATGTATTGAGTTATTCCTGCAAGTGCATCAGCTTCCTTGTGCCCCCAGCAATCATGACAACGCTCCACTTGATATAAACATCCTTCACACTTGTCTGAGGTTGTTCAAATACAGGGAATTTGCTGGTCTGCAGAGTTAATGCAGCTAAAGGCTTCAGAAAATTCATCTCTACATCTTCTGTTCTGTCAGTACAGTACCAATGCTAGGTGTTTTTGCACATTCATTTACACCATAATATGCTGAAAGCATGCCCTTATTGTTTCAAGTGAGGTGTCACATCTGTGTGTAACAGTGAGCAATGGGGAAATACTGGTAATCTATGACAGAACTGTATGTAGACATAATAAACTCATGTAAGAACATGCTTTTTAATCAAGTACGTTTAAAAGCATGTTCTAATTTTAGATGAAATGTTTTGCACTTGTAGCTCATTAGGAGGATAAAATGCAGATGCTTTAGAGATGATTTATTGTAAGTTTTTGGGGGGGAAGAGTGTTGTGTTTGGAAAGAATAGTCACAATATTGGAATTGTTTTAGTGTCAAAACAGAAGAATAAGTCCGAGGGGTGTAAATGTAATCCCTTATGTAAGTAACTTATATAATGTCACTGTGCAGAAAAAAAGGGTCTCCAGAAACCCAGAAAATCTCCGGAAACATTATTTACTTTTAACGTAAGGTACCATATTAAGACTCCTTTGGAGAATGTTCTTTTCTGTTGGGTCTTTCATCATGCGTTTTATAGATAGATTTATAGATTTTAGATAGATATGAATATTGATATATATTCTGTGTTCAAATGTTGTATAAAAATGAGGTATTTTGAGTCCAAGTGTAATTATATTTCAATAACAGCAAAATTACACTATCAACTCTAGACTCTGTCAGATGGAACTGAAACCCTGCTGTGTTTTTCATTACAGCAGTTTTACAGTGAACACTGAGGGGTGGGCAAAGTTACTTTACTTTTTCTCTTATTCTTTTTATAACTTAAAATCTCTTCTCAGTGCTTATAAATCAGTAATTCCATGAAATAGCCTTTGAAGTTATTCTGAGGTGTGTGTGTGTGTGTGTGTGTGTGTGTGGGTGTGTGTGTGTGTGTGTGTGTCTTTGACAGGTGTCATGTGGATGTATAATAGAGTGAGAGAGGAGGCTCTAGTCAAAATAAGTTGTTTCACCAGCAACTCATTAGGCCCTCATTTTCAGCACCCTGCAGCCTTTGATTAAAATAATCAATAATGTTGAAACGGCAAGACTGTGTCTGCTGTTTCGCCTGGTGCCTGCTTAGTGCTCCTGAGCAATATTTTCCTAACAAGAAGAGCCTTGCAAAGCTTTCCGAATAAACAAAGCGTCAGTTCTGTTTGAGCTGAAGACTGATGGCGAGCAACCAGCGCACAGTTTTCTCCAAGCTAGCGCTCGCTCATTAATTTCCCTATCAGAATTTCATCTCTCTCTCTCTCTATCTCTCAGACTGTAGTAGAGGAGTTTCTGCTTGAGTGGACAGCCTGGATCCTGCTGTTCTGCGGTGAGCAGCCAGCTTGTTACAGATCTGTCAGAACAGCATCAGCACACACACACGCACACTGCACCTGAATCTACCCACTCAAACCCTTACCTCTTCCAGAGCAGAGGCTACACACTGTTATAGCTCTTCTTTCTTTACCACATGAGTTATTTTGTGGTGTCTTGCACTGATGCTGCATGGGTTTATTTTTTCTCTTATCTACATGTAAAAAAAAATGCAAGGGGCTTAATAAGTGATGTCACCAGCGAATGAACTGTAGCTCTTTACATCAGGCTATCTGTTAATGACGTGCCACAAGGGAAATCCAAAGCTTAGTTTCCTGATTAATCTTTCGACCGAGATGTGTTAAAGGGGTTATTAATAGGACACTCATCGGAACGGTTCCTACGTCTTATCATGGCACTTGTTTCTGAAGCTGGGTAAGGATTATTTATCCACTCTTTCCTCCTCATGTTTTGCAATAAAGTAATTGTTTATACTGTATATACATATATACCCTCACAAATGGGTACTCTCAATATAAAAGGTGGTCAGCTTGTGAAATGAACCCTGAAATAATTCACACACACCTCAAGTCATTAGCAACCCTCTAACTGTCACAACAGGATAAAACTGTCAAAACACCATGAATCAGAATAAGAATCAGGAAAGTTTATTAAGGAAAATGCTTCTCATGGCTGCACAGTCTCATAGAGACATAAGGATAAGAACAACAGCAATGTCAAAGTCAAATAAAAACTTTTAGAGGTCACATTTAGAGGTTCAGTTCTATAGTTCTGTATCAGCATACTGTATTGTATTATACTGTACTGTTTTATTATTAGGCTTGATTCCTCCCAATGCCACAACCATCAGTGTCAAGGAGTCCAAGAATATGGATAACCTTGGACAGTACTGCTGTTCCTCACTGCTACCCATCTCTCCAGCACAACACCAACCAAGACTGACCAGTCTGTCTTTGAACTGGCAGTTAGCTTTCTCCTCCAAGTGTTCTACTATACAATAGCACTGCATGGACAACAGTTCAAAATGATGCCATGACACACATAACATAACACATAACACACATAACAGCAGTTTTGTAGCAGTAAGTAATGAGGAGGAGCTAGCTGCTGGATGGAAATGGCCACAGCTAAATTAGATAGAAGAATGAGAATATGGTTCATTTTCTATCAGTGTACTCTATTTCCCAGCTTCGAGCTGAGCTCCTCTCTATCACATAATAGATGATTGCTGCCCATCTGGGAGAGTGGAGGTAATTTTGATATAGATTCTATTTTCAATCTATATTAAATATCTATATCAATCTCTGGTCAGACTCAATCTGTTACAATGCAAATGAATGCAAAAAAGGTTGCCATTCAGAAGCTACTGCCATTCTTTATTGCCTGCTTTTCTGTTGAAAATGGGATGGGTTAGTTAGCCAGTTCTAAGATGGTTGCTTTGCTTGAAAGCATTCAGTTACTTTCCCTGCATTATATAAATAAAACTTTGCATGGCCTTGTCAGGCTTGAGGTAAACGTGATGAGAATAGAGCTGTTGACCCATGTGTGATAGAAGCGTAAACCAATGGTGGTTATGGGAGACGCTGGCTCTGTATTCTCTGTGATCAGGACAAAACCCCCACTGCGCTTCTGTCTTGCTTCCCCTCCTGTAGCGTCCTTGTGCCACTCCGCATGATGTCACTTGTTGGTGCAGTGCTGCTAACATAAGATCAGTGGGGGGGGCATGGGCAAAGGCACAACGTGTGTTTTACAGCTACTCGTCCTTATATTGTGTAAACTCCCTGCTATTCAGTGAGCACATATGACCACAGAGAACACACAATGACCACATATTTATTTGGCTTTAGTCATCAAAGTCTGTGTTATTGCTGCTTTCAAAATAAAGATCTACTTCTCCAACATAAGGCTGCAGTCCATTGTACACAGAATTCTGTATAATATGACCTCAGATGCAGAAATAATGTGTAATGGAAGTCAGAATTTCCAGTTTATCAGCAAAAGCACCTGATGTCACACGTCTAAACGGCGACCTGCACAGTGAATAGCAAGTAAGAGTTTAGACTGCATCTTGGGAGTGCTGTCTCAGAAACATCCATCTCCTGAATACAATGACAACCAAAACTCCTCCCAGCACAATCACAGTACTCCCTGCAGTTCTGCTAATGGAAGAGACCACCATTCAGGGCTGAATGTAGCATCACTGCTCTTTCAGTTCTGATATTTTCTTTTTATTCCATATCCATCATTGAATGACACAGTTAGTTTAAATAATGTGCCAGCTTGGTTAAACTTTATCTAACCATGTCATTTTCACTGCCTTGCCGCAAAGCACTGTTTTAATGTTCATAATGGAAAAGTATTCTTTGTCTTGTAATCATTGATTATGTTGTGCTTTTCTTTTCTACAAAACAGAAAAATGAGGAGCAACACAGGTGACTGATTGTTGTAAATGTTCTGATTTGCATATTATGTACCATAAGAGATTTCAGTCTGCCTGACTGGGGACATATTTGACCACCAAGAGTAAATATAAAAAGCTCACAAAAACAGTCCAGACACTACTCACATAGAGTCTCTCGTAAAAAAGAAGTCTCAGTGGTTCCACCATCATGTTCTTGGTCATTTTAGTTAGAAAGATCAGTAGTCGGCTGTGTTAGCCCTATTTTCTGAACCTGGGGCCTCGTTTATCAAGCGTGCTTAAGCACAGATCTGTGTGTAAAGGGTGTGTCTTCAGAAAACAATAATTTCTGCGCAAAGTGTGGAATTTATGAACTTGTGCTTAGAAATGTGCGTAAATCTACACACACCTCAGACCACGCGTCCGCACAACACCCAGTGGTAGAATTGCTAAACTGCATGTTCGAACCTTACAACAATGTGATAGTCTGTTTTGAATGTCATTTGATTCATAATTATTAAATGTATTAATTATCAAGTGATGCGCATATAAAAGCATACATGGGACATGTGTTCCAAAGGTTAGCATGGCTCATCTTGCACTGCTTGAAGATTTAGCAAACCGTGCGCGCCGCAGGGAGAGAGTATTTAGAGTGCACACAGACTTGTTTGCCGAAAGTACGGAATCGCTTATTAGTAGGTACCGCTTTCCGGGACAAATACAGCTCGATTTGTGTCATGACAAATGCTACAGCCCGACAATAAATGTACATAAGCCATACCTGTTCCTATCCAGGTAGCCTAATGTCAACCCTGGGCTTTTTGGCTACCAGTATGTTCCAGCGTGAGGTTGGCGATAGATCTGGCTTTTCTCAGCCAAGATTCTGCCAGCATTGGATGTAATAGTCTCCCTGGTCCCAAACTACATTCAGTTTCCTTACACAAATCCAGCCAGCACAAGTGAAAGTTAAGCAGGGATTTCATGCCATCACTGAATTTCCCAATGTTATAGTTTATAGGGGCAGTAGACTGCACTAACATAGTGATAAAAAAGTACCATCCCAGAATGAATATAATTAGGTGAAAAGGAAGAGATTTCATTCCCAGCTTCTACTTCTGTAACAAGCACTTCAATCTCTGACTCGAAAAAGTTTCTTTTCTTTGCACGCTTCTCCATTATTTCAGCAAAAAATGCTTACAATATCCACACGGTTATTGTACTTCTGAACTGCTGACATTCTGCACACACCAGCATACACTCTCCACAACTACGGGACTCTCACAGTGTCACTTTAAACAATGCCACTTTAAACCCTCACTGCACAGTTTTGCATACCACATTCTCCTCACTGCATCATTTTGCACTAGACATGCTACTAATACATGTAAATATTAAACTTTTTTAATACTTGTAAATACTAAATGTTATTTTCTTATTATTGAACCTATTTTCTACTTTTTAATATGTATACTTTCTGTATACTTTTCTATATATGTATGTAAAGGGGGAACACAAGCCTAAGAATTTCATTATGGGTAATGAGGCTACATTGCAATCTGTATATGACAATAAAATTTGAAACTTGAAACGGTTCTTAAGGGGAATGTTAACACCATATATGGTTAATTGGGGACATTTCAGAGTACTGTTACATCACTCCCAGCCCTGAAGCCCCATCCACACCTTCTCCTGACCTCTGAAGTCTGAAACACTTCTGACAGCTATGTACATGGCTGGATGCCATGCACTGAATCTATCACATGCTGGGTAGCCCCCTGTGGCACAGTCAATCAGAATAAAGTCATGATATGCCTCCCTGTGACTAGTGTAGAATGCTAGGCTCTTATGACGGAGCCCTTTACAAAAAAATGTAATGTATGTAATGTATGTTTTGTCCATTTTTATAGGGGGCTTAGTATTTTTAAAATGCAGCACTATATATTGATATATAGTGTACCTTCTATATCCAGTGGTTTATTCTGATACAAAAAATTAGGGCATTTGGGATCTCATTTATTGACATTTTGATGTATCTTTGCCCATCCCTAGTCATGAATCATGAGCTAACTGAGCTGTTGTGTTGGGGTCTTTAAATACACTTTAACTCTTGACAACAAGGACATAATTTTCGTCAGTAAAAGAAAACCTAAAGCCGCGTCGTACTGGAGACATTACCAGCCTTAGACTTCCAGCTCTGAGACCCTGTGATCCCAGTGTGAAGTGGGTTAAGGCTATTACTCATCTTAGCAGTGATTTTTCACAGCAAGGACATGGTCAGCTAAAAGAAGTTTGTGATTAGGTTTGCACATCACATGGAATCAATCTTACACACTAGTAGCACATGTTCGAGTCCACGCAAAGGGCATCAATCTAATGTAATACCAGCTTTTACTCTGGTCACAAGGGCACTTAATCTTGCAGTTCCAGCACCTACACTAGAGTCAATGAAGTCTGTGCACACTGTACAATGGAGTGTAAGAGGAACCATTTTCACACTATACACTTAAAGTTCTACCCTCCCTGCTTCTTCTGTCCTGGCTGTCCTGCTTATTCACAGAAATATTTCTCATCATTCTGACAGATTGTAACAGTACTGATGTAATATTCCCCTAAATCTGCTGCACACCATATGTGCATTTGGGGATTTGCAGGTTAAGGGTCTTTTCAAATATGTTAAAGTGTAAAAAAAAATGTGTAATGTGATTATACTGTGAAGTTTAAGTTGAAGTTGAAGTTTATTGTCATATGTACAGAGTACAGTGTACAGAGCACAATGAAATTCTTACTTGAACACCCTCTTCACAGATAGAACATAAACACATAAGGACATGAAAGACATGTCCAATTAAATATTAAGGGTGAAATATTATTGTTGTTATTATAATAATAATAATAATAATAATAATAATAATAATAATAATCTTGTTTGCTTTTTACTTTTTTTTAGACTTCTAGAAGAGGATGAAGACTTTTCAGAGGGATCCCCACAGCTCAAGATCATATACAAAATATGATAGTAGTTTAATGCAGGTCCTGTTACTGGCAAAAGCTCTAGAAATAATTTTCAATGCTATAATCACAATTTTGAAAATATAATAAACATGCTTTGGTATGTTTGGTATGTTTATTTTATTTAGTTTTTCATACCAGGCATTATATCATACTTATATGCAGCTGAATGTCAATTTAATCCATGTATAAAATACACATATTTACAAATAATTCAATTCAATTCAATTTTATTTATATAGCGCTTTTAACAATGGTCATTGTCACAAAGCAGCTTTACAAAAT
>JBBPDC010000149.1:17284257-17305332 GCA_037974485.1 Hemigrammopetersius urotaenia | reverse complement strand
TCACGTGTGATTAAAACCCTATTGTTCTGCTCAGTCCGGCGTCCTCCCCTTTCCTCATCCACACACCGGCCTGACAGGTAAATGCTTACATTATGGTCCCTAACCATAGGATTTTTTTTTCTGTTGATAAGGCCAAGGAAATAATGTCAATTTCTTGAAAAAAAAATATTGTTTAAGCAAATCATTTATAATGTAGCATACAAAATAATATAACAAAATTTTGCTCCACATAATGTTTTGATACAACAGCGACAACATAATCATTCTAACAGAATAAGCACAACAGCAAAAATCTTTAAAGATACCCACAAACCTCAGGGCTCTTCCTAAAAAAGTTCTTCATTTTGTTTGTTCTTTCAGTTTCACAAGATTTCCATTTATGAAGATAAGTTCAACATGTTTTACCCCTACATTACACAGCACCTCATCACAAGTTCACCTTCTCACTTTCTAATGAACACAGCATGTGCTCAAAGATTACGCTTCCCTGCCTTTGCCCCAATTAAGTTGGCGTTTGATTTATAACCCTGTCACCCTACCAATGAGACAGGCCATGCAAGCCACTAACATACAGCTAATGCGACAATATAGTCTCAATTAACCACAGTCCGCTTTTACAGCCCAGTGCCCACTCTGATCTAGTCCATTTCCTCTTAGTGTTTATGAGCTCAAAGTCCACTGCTGCCGTCAAACCTCTCATAATGTGCCGCTTAATAATGTCATCTGAAACAAGTACTGTTTAGTCTAATGTCTTCCCTAGCATATCACATCACCTGAATTGTTCTCCAAGCTTTGTACTACATCATTCATGCTCTGTAGTAGTGGCAGCTATTAATAGCAGCATGGCATGGAAAAAAATGCATCTGCATTGGTCTCTAGACTGCAGTAAATATATAAACGCTTCCATTGTTTGAGTTGCTGAGTTCAGAGGAGTGGAAGAATTGAGAGAAGACGCTTCACTGCTCTGGCCACAATAAACACCCATCCTGCCAGACACGCTCCTACACTGATGTAACCACACACACACACACACACACACACACACTTCCTAAGCTACTGCTGTGTCCCTAGACTTTGTTCTTTTTGATAGTTTATCACGGCATATAAACATGCACATGCCACAAACACGCAATACATCCTCATTTCGTTACTTTTATGGCTTGTGTGTACAAACCGTGTATTCACTGATGTTTCATACACCATATAAATGACTTGTATTGATTTTAGGTGGAATTTAATTCCAGAGATTTTCAGTAACATGGTAAAAGTTATAGTTCAGCAAAAAAAAGCAGATTTACTCAATTTCCCTTTCTTTTAGCCAAGATGTCATTACACATGTTTGACAAACCATGTTCACTCACCTCATCTCAAATATATTTAGTAATCATCTCTTTTAGAACACAATTTTGTATTTATATTATATTGCATGTTTATATTATGAATACATTATTGGGGCAGCTGGTAGCCTAGCGTTACAGCCCAGTGCGCTCAGGAAGTCGTGATACCATCCCCACGCACTGCTCCCCGGGTGCTGTGTTCCTGGCTGCCGCCTGCTTCGCTTGGTTAATGGGTTAAATGCAGAGGAAGAATTTTGGGCTGTTTACACTGTGTGCTGTGGTGTGGACAGAATGGTCACTTTCACTTATTCATTTTTAAAATGTATTTAATTATTTGAAAAGAAACACCAGCCCAACTCTCATGATGAATGAACCAATAGAAAATGACAAAATGTCTGTCCAAGTATTTTGTGTCTGTACATTTTACTATATAACCCCTATATACACTGTTTTAATTTTCATGATGACTAGACAAATAGAAATGGTCCAAAATAACAGAACACAATCTTGCTACTAGTTTGGCCAGCCATATGCCCACAGACGCTCAACTGGATTAGGATCTGGGACATTCGGAGGTCTTGAACACATTGTTGCCGGTTCACTGGTTGTTCTTCCTTAGATCACTTTTATTAAGCGTTTCAATTTAGTCGTTCTCGAAGTCAGTCAGGTCCCTATACTTGCCCATTCATCTTGTTGCCTAATATATCCCACCCCAAGACAGGTGTGACTGTAACAAGACAGTGTGGGTCATTGACTTCACATATCAATGGTTTTAATGTTGCTGACATCCTCCCTGCTTCTTCTGCAATAGTTTGTTCAGTTTATCCAGTTTCTTGCAGGCCATTCATCTGTTGGTTATTTGGCCATGAAGTGCTGTTTCACTCACACTGTTTTTGCAGCTTGCTTGCCTTCAAGTGCGCCCCACATCTGCTGCTTGGGGGGTTCATCAGGAGTCTGAGCAGAGATGCTACTCTGAGTGGGAGATCCATCACACTGTGAGAGGAGAGGGGAAACAGTGGGTGGAGATTACAGTGTTTACTGTTGCTGTAATAAAGGCCTTCTTTCCTCTCAACCAGTCAGCCTATCATTCAGAGACTGTCACAGCGCTCCATCACCCTGCCTAATGTGATGGGAGTCACACAAACAAGTCAAAGTTCTTTTTTCACATTGTAATTTTTTTAAATGGTGCTCAAGGATGTGCCAGGCATTTTATAGTGATTTGTTCAGGACCCTTACTGTAACATATGAGTCTCCAATTGCTTGAGGGATTTTCTCACAGATGCAGGATCAGAAGACTTGGCAGTAGAGACTGGGGCTCAGTAGTTCTGTAAACAAAACTCCACTGAGGATGTTAGGTAGTGTAACAGGCCTGGTCAGTGGCAGGGTGTAGCCACTGCTTTTTTGTTAACGTTCTGGTTTCTTATGTTCATGTTTTGGGGCTTTTATTTTGATGTATCTGGTTTAGTTCTGTATCACGTGTCTTCTGTTTCACCTGTGTGTGTTTTCCCCTCTGATTTGGTCCTGATGTCTCTGTGTATTTAATTCTAAAATAATGTCTTGTCTTTATTTCTAAAATAATGTCTTGTCTTGGTCCTTTCTGACATCCTTATAAATATATTGGCTGTTAACTAAGTTGACCATAGTGATTGATTAATGTGGTATCAGAAACTGTACTTAATGGTTATAACAACTGGTTATAACCTGTAGTACTGACAGGGCCAGCGTCAGAGCGGATCTACCGGGCTGGCATCTAACTGACTATGAGGGGCATTATCGAGAGTGAATTATATTCATATGAGCAACACTAGAGGGTGTAGGGAGGGTGTGACAACTTGCTAGGGGGAGCAAAGCCTTTGAATGTCCCCTGCTTGATGCCGGCACTTGAGTACTGACAACATTGTCAGCTGTTTGAGTGGCAAACTTTGCATTAAACTTGCGGTTTCTCCTCTTCCAGATCCTTTTGTGGTTTGTTCCTTGCCCCATCTTCTCTTGCTCATCACACTCATCTCCTGTGTTTCATTAGAGCCTTGACCTGCTCCTGTTAGAGGGATTTTTGCTTAAATTCATATTCAAGTGTGAGCTTTTTTCATGTCCATGTGGCGTTTACTCATTTTCTTTGTGGAATCATTTGCAGGGTGGTTTTATCTGTGCATGTTCTATGAGTCTGTATGAGGAATTGTAACCTCTGAGAGTTCATCTCTATACAAAATGAGTTTTGTAGAGAAGCTGTAATGAAGACTCTGCACCTATTGTTACTGCATCAGTTTTTATCTAAAGTGTTTGGGTTTTTCTTGCATTTTAGAAACAAGAGTCAATAATGGCAAACACAGGCAGGTTGCAGGTTAATCTCTGACATATAGATGGGACACATTCTATTGATCATAAAAATGCATAATGCATAAGGGTTGTTTAAATATGTCACAATAAAAGGTGCCTCCAGTTGCTATTATACTGCTATATACCTCATGCTAAAGTGAAGCCACTGCTGATTCAGTGCTGTTGTATTGTAGCTGTATTCATTTTAGATACATTGTCAGCTGTCTTTGTGTGATGTGATTAAGCTACATTTTCTTGCAACAGGACAACAGTGTCTGGGACAAATTCTGCAGAATTCTAAACGGGGAATTAGTGGACAACTGCTTGAAAAATCAATGTACTCCATAATACCCAAATGTGTGTGTGTGTGTGTGTGTGTGTGTGATTAAGATACAGAGAAGCAGCTTGTTGAATGAGAATATAAAGTGAGGACACATGGCCTCTGCTTTGCACATGAAACAGCAGCTAATATAGAGACATCAAAGAAAGCTTTCAGTCCAGTGCACTCTGCATTGTACCATGTTCCTCCCTTAACTGAAGCTGACACACCACCCTATTCATCACGCTTTCAGCAGTTGCACACCGCAAAGGAAAGCTTCTTAGCAAAGGTCCGGCACTAAAGCACAGAAAATATTACTTTTTGATTTACATGCAACCTTTTTTGTACAACAGACCTACTTTACTTCTATTGCCTCTGCACATTTTCCCCAGGTTTATCTCTTCTGAGGATGGAGCCATTCAAATTAAACCTTCCACCAAAGGATTTGGACCAGAGAATGTGGCACAGGATGGACACAATTTACACAGAGTGCGCAACCGAGGAGATAATGAAAATGGGTCAACCCGAATGTTGTCCAGACTAAACCAAAGTGTTGATTATAAGGGCTGTGAGTTCTGCAATGGCATTTGGATTTGATGCCATTACACACAGACCCATGTGTTACCAATTTGTGACAAGATAATAGTGTTTGTCCTGATGCTAGTCAAGAGGTAAAATTGCCCTTATCAAGCACTGTTTGCATAAGTGGGCCAGAAAAATATAGGGAGTGAAAATTTTTCACTTCAGGTTGTCAGAGGTGGTAACAGATTTCATTTCAAGCCCGATTTTATCAGCTGGTCTCCAGTAGCGATCCATGTAGTGATCCATGGCGAGGGATTAGTCTCAGAGGAGAGCTGCCTAATGCTGCCAGATATCCAGCTCTGTAAAACACATGCACACACACACACTCACACATATACACACACAAACACACACACTCCATTAATCTCCCCATAAAACACTCTCACTCACACTTTCACTAATTCTTCCTCTTTCGCAATCTCTCTCTCTCTCTCTTTCTCTCTCTCTCTCTCTCTCTTTCTCTATCTCTATCTTTCTCTCTGTCTCTCTCTGTCTCTCTCTCTCTCTCTCTCTCTCTCTCTCTCTCTTTCACGCACACACACACACACACACACACACACACACACACACCAGAACACATTTTTCTCTGCACATTTTGATTATAATAGCAATGCTACAGGGTTTACATGTCCTTGGGTAGAATTATGTGGGTGGAAGGCAGCACATCTCAGAGTTCAGATCAGAAGTCCAATCTTTATTATTTACTGTCAGTTATTGCAAAACATCTCCGGTCAATATGGCTTTATCAGTTTAAGCAGGAACAGGCCCGGCTGTATTGACTGGAGTAAACTATTGTTGCATCTCTTTGCTCATTTATTGATGGTGGCAGCGACAGTAGGCTGGACTATTGAGAATAAAAAGAATGCAACTATGGTTTATTCTCCTTAATCATTTTAGTGGCCACTGGATTACAACGGGACAGTTTGACAAGACTAACACAAAAAGCTCTGCACTTCAGCTGAATAGGGTTCATAAAAATCTCTGTATTTTGCATAACCCTGAATTTTCTTTTGAACTCCAAAAAGTTATTTTTCTACATCTAGCTGGTTAGGTAGTAAATGCTTGCAGTCACAGAAGATCAGTACAAGGGCATGCGCTCCTGCTCTCCGTCTGTTCACTGTATGTCTATCAGTTTATGGACTAATTGATGTGTTGTAAATGTGAAAATAAATTACCACTTATGCAAATGAAGATGTGGGCAGTGGAAACCATATGGTGAAATCTGCAGCATGGCACAGATTTCCACTGCTGTACCACTTTTGCCTGCACTCTTTTCCCATGCCCTAAAGTACACTGTGACGGCATAAAGTAAAAATTAATTAGTAACCTTAAGGATAATGCCACCTGGCCCATAATACACATAATCACATTGTTACTGTTGTTGCACCTCCTACTCTGTACAGCTAAAGCCTTTATCTGATTCTGTGTCCTGCTGCTCTATGCGTCACTGAGCTCTGCTATGTGCAGGTGGGAGTTTGCCTTGTTTTTTAATACAAAGTGAAGAGCAGTGGTGGGGAATTCAGCTGGGGAACCTATAGAATCTAGAATCTGCATTCATGTATTTTTCCTTTAGCCTCTCTGACTGCGTAAACAGCAAGTGCCACCTGTCCACCCACGTCCAGCTTCGGCTTCAGAAGCTTAGTCATCCTGCGACTGAACAGGGAGTGTGATGCATGAGGCAGGTAATGGGGGGAAAATGACTTTTCCTAAAGTTATGGTGGCTGCGATGGGACATTTTTCTGTCTGGAGTAGATGAATACTTGTGGAGTGTTTACTGCACAGCTTTTAAGTGAAATAAGTCTGTCATATCGTGCCAACTGTACTCTGCTGGTTTAAACCAGTGTTAGTTATTGCACTTCCTGTGAAGAGATAATGGTATAAATTTTATTCTTAAAAGGATCTGCACAGCACTGTGGGATTATGTTACTAGATCCTCTCAGCCTGCAATAGTTGTCAGAAGCAAGTTGAGTTGCCTAAACACATACTGTTACATCATTAAAGTAATAACTCATAGTTAGAAGTAGAAGCAGTAGGGCAAAAAAGTGTCCCTCAATTATGAATACATTTTTCATAATATTTCACAAACAGAGGCGTGGAACTATCATGAAATGAAGTTTCAGGCACTGCAGCAAGTTTATAATCATTTCATGTAATAACTTTCTGTGAAGTAGCTTTCAGAGTTACCAAACGCATAGACATCCTATCACCATCGCTGTGAATAATTTTCACATCAGCTCACATCAGACCACAGAATTTTACACAAATCTGTGGCATTGCTCTTTACGTATGTGTAGCTGTAACTACTACCCACCTCTGTGTATCTTAATAATGTAATGATGTTGCTGGTCCTAATAAGCTCAAATACTGAAAATATGCTGAAAAGTACACTTCATGAACTTTGCAGTGCAATAACTCTCATATGATTTAAAATGTTGTCAAGTTAACATAAAAGGACTAAATGCTGAGAGAAACTAGTTTCTCTAAATCTCTCTCTCCCTCTCTCTCCGTCTCTGTCTGTTTACTCAACTGCACTGGGCCTTAAATCATTTGTCACCACTAAAATCTCATTTCCTGTTTGTCTTGCGATGCAAATGAGTGCTCACTCTTCTACTGTGGACTTCCAATCAGTCTGACTCACAGGGCCCAACACACGCCCAAATTGAAATCTCACCCAAACATTTGTCTTCCCTATCACTGTCTAGTCTGAATGGCCAAATGGAAAATCTCATTCTTGAAGATATAATGGAACAAACATTAAGACAGATTTGCTCTCTGCTACTTAGAATACATCTTTCCATGATTCTGTTTATTTTTCAGATATCTAGGCCCAAAAATGTTTTTGTTGTATGTTTATGTTATATGTTCAGTTAAATCATGTTCATATGATTTGAAGTATGTAAAAGTCTTCAACAATGTTGACATTATTACCACAATATTACTTTGCATGATCTGAGCGCATAGAAAATATGGATGAGATTCAGCAGAACATGGGTTTATTCCCACTTTATGGCTTTCGCCATTATAGTTTCCCCAGATGTGCTCCAGTGGGGCTATTCCTGCGGTTGGATCATGTACTGTCAAGCACTTGTCAGCAAAATGGCAAAGCATGAATATTGCCTTGTAGTTCGGTGGACCTAAAGTGGTGGGCCAAACAGTTCTTCCTAATTTGGGGATCAAAATGGTGCCTCCTCTATGCCCTATTCGACAGAAATATATTGCCGTGATTTAAGCCCTGCACTGTGGATCAGGGACCAGTACAGTCAGGCCAGCATATACGATAGGGGTGAAATCTGAAGTCTCATCAACTGCAGAAAGAAGAGGAAGCCCTTGAGATCTTCAGTTATCCTATTCCTGACTCAACTCCACTTCGCCTCAGTACGGGGAGCGGATTTCTGTGAGCCAGCTGCATGTCTATTGATATCCCATCATTTCACCCTGAAACGTGAGGGGGAGTGTCGGGCTTTTAAATGTTTAAACCCAGTTAAATAGGCTTCACATTAATTATGCACCACAGCTGCAGACTAGAGATTTAAGGGGCTGGAGCCTAGACATGTGAAATATTCAGAAGCTCACTGTACTATGTTGCTTTAATCTCTGCGTGGCATCGTGCTCCCTCTTTACGAAGATGCATAAACTGATTAAAGATGCACACATCCTGTCAAAACGTTTACCTTCAGATTTAAAAGTATGGATTGTGGTCTTTGTTTTTAAATTCACACAGACGAAGGACAGCCTCAGCCATACATGTGATATATTTGCTGATAGGGGTTATGTCACGGAGGTTATACACATACGGTACACTTAACTTGTGTTTGATTTCATGCTCCCTGTAGACCCAAATGCAAGAAAATCATCCTCAAACCACTGAGCATACAAGCTATTGGCTGTAGATTTCTTGTGTGACATTATCAGAGTATAACCATCCATCATAATCGTAATAGTATTATTTTGGTTGATCTTACTGGATCTGCACTGCTCTCCTAGCTTTGCTGGAGACTCCACGTTCTTTATTGCAAACTTCTCTCTCCACCCACCTCTCTCTGTCTCTCCCCTGTCCTACTATGTGGGAGACAAATGAGATTATCTTGTGCTGGGTGGTAGTATTGCTAGCTCTGAGGGATGAGAAACCAATAAAGTGCATGTACAGCCTTTTTTCTCTGCAGACCAAGCCACGGAGCCAGACAAGTTTAGGCAAGCATCCATTTACCTTTTGTCACAGTATGGAGCTGAACAGGGAATACTCTCAATCTCTGGGTCTTCCAGGACTTTCATGACAGAATATGCTAAAAAGAACAGCATCCCATCCTTTTGTCTCACATCAGGCAGAATGATGTAATGCCGCTGCCGTTTCCCATGGTTACCTACTAGGGCTCAAGCATTCCATCGCTTGAACATGCATGAATGTGCATGTGCTGTACATGTGACTTAAAGTCAGAGAAAAGGGAATAAGAAATACGAGCTAGCATGGCAGACATAATAAGCATCTGCCTTTTTTGGTGTTCATGTGAAACTAGCATGTAGTTTGTTGGGAGCTTGCTGTCATGTACAGTACCTAAGGGAATACAGATGATGAAGAAGACTCTGGTGTTGCTCAGGGGTGAGATATGGGGTGGGCTCAAGCTCACTCTAATGTATTTAATCCAGCTGTTCTTCTGGTAAGCCAACAGATGGTAAAAGCAAACAGATTATCCTTGCTATTCCAATTTCTATATACTTGATATAACCCCTAAAACTGGGCCTACAGTTCAGTAACTCCAAAACATTGCAATTAAAAATAAGAGAACTGTGTGTACATTTATTCAAACAGAATATTTAGTTTGCTAGTTTGCAGGATGATATAAATAGATGTAAGTGACAGAGACAGATACTGTACAGATACAGTGAGGTAGAGAGTCCCGTTTGCCTTACAATGAATAGTTAAAAAGTTGTCTTAAGAGTCTTATGGTCTGCAGATATGTGCTCTTCCTAAGCCTTTCTATTTTGGCCATTACACTTCTGAAGTGTCTACCAGATTTCAGCAGGTCAGACAAACGGTTACTGAATGGGACTGGATGAGGTCTCTGAGAATCCTTGCTACTTTGGTCCTTCAAATTCTCATATAAATCTCCTGCAAAGACAGTAGAGCTCATCTGGTGCAGCGTTCACTCTGCATGGTCCCTTAATATCTTGTTTCCAAAACAGAAGGTGATGTTCTTTCTACAGCACAAGAGCTAAAAGTCCTTAGGTTCACCGAAAAATCTTCAGCTATCTCAGAAGGTAAAGACACTGCCTTGCCTCTTTGGGAAGGGCTTGAATTTGTCCAGTCCATGTAAAATCCTTCTAGACGTGAGCAACCAGATATTTAAAGCTGGGAATGACTTTAGTGGAAGGAAGTTCTTTGGTGGAGTGGCATAAAATAAAAAAAAATTTTTAGTTGTCTGAGGCAGTGGTTCTCAAAAAGGTCTGCAGAAACCTTTGGCTTGTTCCTAGAATCATACAGCAAAAGACTATTTAAGATCCTAAGAGTAAAACTGAAATAGCTATAAAAAATACTATCAATTTTCTTCAGCTCATAACTGTACAATTGCACCAGTACATTTACTACAGTTACAGTTTAATCATGTTTCTCCCCAAGAGTTTTGCCCAGAGACTGTTATTGGCATTGTGTGCTTGCCTGGGAGGGGGATTCACCTCTAGCCTGTTTGTAAGGCAGCAGTATAAACGCTGCACCTCATCAAAAGTAACTGGATGAATAAAAAAAATAGTTACCACACTTATCTGAGATTAGTAGATGAACATGTCATTTTGAGTTCTCACTGATACATTTAATTTTTCTGAGTCTTATTTCCACTCATGCCCCCTCTCTTTCACTTTCCTCATCCCTTTCACAAGTGAATCTTGTAGTAATTCAACAGGACTGCTTGCAGGAAAGACTCTTCAGATGACTTTGGCAGCAGCTCCAACATGTGAACCAGTGATGACACATGCTTTCACCCTCCTCATACCCACACCAAGGCCAACTCTTTAATTTGCTCTGTGCTCCAATTGGAGCCCAGCATTACCATGTGCAGGAGGTGATGTCATAAAATGATTGACAGAAAGAATGAGTGGTGTTTTGTTGACTCCCTCTTTTGGGTTCAGCTATTCCGTATCCTCTTGGCCTGCAGCCCAGCCCTGTCCACTGGCCCGCACTGCCTCAGCTGGGTGCACTCTCCTCTGGGCGCCGGAAAGACGAGAGAGACAAAGCCCCAGGTGCTCCAGACTGCACCACTTCTGTCCCAGAGAGAGTCCTCTACACATACCAAGTCCATAGTGCGCATGCTTGTGCGCACACACATACACACTCATGCACACCCCTGGAGTTTAGCCATCTTCAGAATGAGCTCAGCTGGCTGGTGGTTGGGGGTATGAACCGTTGTTTTATTATTGTGTGTGTGTGTGTGTGTGTGTCCTCACTAGGCTGACTGATTCACATGCCGCAGGCTCCGTGGGAAAGTTTTGCACCGTTCCGTTTAGATTTCATATTAAGCCTCTTTAATGTGACTTATGAAATCAGATTTGTTCTGGGTCCATGCCTAAGAAGGGCCCCATTCTTTGCCATAAGAACTGCAGTGTATGCTCATCTTGGCACAGAAGGTCTTTAAATGCATTCACATCTTTCTTTTTTTTTTATCATGTGCTATCTGCAGTTCAAAGAGGTCATTCAAGAGTTTCTTTAGTGATTATAACCCACTGATAATAAAAAAATATTTGCTTCGAAGTCAAACACTCACTCGAAGAGCAAGACTATGTGTGTGAGTACTGCTTGACTTGTGTAACTGAGCAGAACAGAGATGAGAGACACGATACAACTTGGTGCCATTATCTCAGTGCTGCAGTAATTGCTGCACAGTACGAGCTGATGGCTTTATTGCAGAGAAAGGGTAATCAGTAAATGAGGAGTTAATAAGGAGCGTGACTCAAACGCTTTATATCTGTCACAGTTAATTTTAGAGGGCATGCAATTCTGTGTCACATTCACAAAATACACATTTTAGTGTAACAAACTGAGATGAGGGAAGATGACAGAGCTGGATAAAAGAAATGTGCGAAGAGCTGAGAAAGAATAAGCACGCACAGTAATGTTGTCAGCATTTCTCTTAATATGAGGGCCGAATGTAATGTGACACATAGGACGGCACTGTAGGAGCTGGGAGACTGGATGACAGGGATAGGTGTTAAGAAAGGAAATCAATAGCAGGAGCAGCTGCCTCCAGAAAATCAGCCCAGTCACAGTCCCCCAGTGCTGTCGGTGCATCCTGAACACATTCACATATGAAAAGATAATTCGTTTTATACTGGAGATGTGGTGCAATATAACCGCCTTGTGTGCTGAATCAGACTCTCGCTGGCTGCTCGAGAGGAGTTTCCATTTAAAGGTGTGTGAAGTTCCATGGCGATTTTCCCCTCATGGATTTTGCAACATTTTTTTGCGTGTCAAAGCTTAACATCAAAAGGGAGTAATTCCGTCTTTCTGAAAAAAGCACCATTGCATCAGTGGTTTCTAAACTGCTAAATGAGATTACTGGATTAAATATGTTTCAGCACTCGGAAGAGCAAACAGAGAGGTACTACAGAAAGGTACTACAGAGCAATATAAATGCCTGGTGGCCTAGTGGTATACAGTTTTTTAACTTGAAAATATACATGTACCAACTGACTAAGCATTCACCCCAGCAACTGAAGATGAGTATGAGCCCCAGCGATGCCATAGCCGTAAATAGGGAAGCCCAAGAGGACAAAATGCCTGGTGGGAATATGCATGGAAAGAGTCCCAGCTGCATCCTTATAAATAAGGGGCTTGTGTACAAATTTTATATTGTTCATATCTTATATTGTTAATTTAACTAATACGCATGCTCTCTATTTAACTACACTTCTCTAAATGGATACACGTCTTATATTTAAACCTGTCAGTGTTTAAAAAGATTTACAAAAATTGTGCTCATCCAATGAAAACCTTGACCCACTGGATATTTATAGATGGTGCTAAAAAGTATAGTTTGGAGCAATAGCATCCCTGCCAAGCTTTGGACTATTCCCGACACTAATATTCATGTTTACCCCAACCCAGGTAAACATGCACAACACACATATTATGAAACGGGCTGTATTTTCCTTTGGACAAAATGGAAAACAAAGTAAAATCTAGATTTTAAAATTACTTACCAACCCAGAAGAGTTGACAGAGGAGAATCATGTACAGTTTAGCAGTTTAGTCAGTTTTAACATTAGCCAAGCAGGTATTGAATATATTTAATACATTTTATGTCTAATTGTACATAATATACATATATTTTATGTGTAATTTGTACATTCATCAGATGCCATTCCCTAAGCCTTTTGGAATCAACCGTGTGGATTCCCATCACCTGGAATTGTGATGGTGTCACAGCAAAAGCCCACCACCCTTTTTTTTGAGTGTAGCTCACATGTAGCATTCATATACCATAAATTTGTCTTAGTTTGCTTGGGAAGTTGGAGAGGTTAAGTGTTGTACAGCTGGTATGGAGTGAAGGGTGGGGATTAGGAGCAGAAGTGAAAGTCTGCATGTGTCACCATGGAGACGAGGCTCCAAGAGGCAGTGCCACTGTCCTCTCGTATGAGCCCTTGTTGCTGTCACACACACTGGAGCTGTCGCGATCCGTAACACTAAGCGACAGTCTGTGACACACAGACACACATCAGTGGAGGCACACACATACACACACACTCTCACTGCTCCACCTGTCCGAGGGGGATGGGTGCTCCATTGCTATAACATCATGCCTGGGATTCCCATCAGGCACCAAATCATGAAATCAGCCATCAGATAATGACAGATAGAGAAAGGGAGACTGGAGTAGAAGAAGTGAATGTATTATTGATGCAGAGGTGTAATGCACTGGAAATCCACAAGCTGTAAATTCCCCACATATATGCTATATTGAGCAGTGCAGTGCTGCTCTGCTAGAGGTAGCATAGCCTCTGGCTCTCATTAACTCTCAGACTGCTCCCTGGTAAAGGTCACAGCAGGTATAAGGGGCAGAAAGATGATTCCGTCCATACGGACAGATACACACTATGGTCTGGCAGCCACAGAGAGGAACTAATGGTGGCCTAGTGGTTAGGTCTCTGCAATCAGAAGGTTGCGGGTTCGAATCACTGAGGTACCCATGAACAAGGTACTGTCCCCACACACTGGTCCCCGTGCTCCCTTCTGTGGTGGCAGTCCACTGCTTCACTTGGTTTGGATTAAATGGATTAAATGGATTGGAATGGATTAAATGCAGAGAAAGAAGTTCACACTGTGTGCTGTTGTGTG
Organism: Hemigrammopetersius urotaenia; assembly: GCA_037974485.1. Lineage (NCBI taxonomy): Eukaryota > Metazoa > Chordata > Actinopteri > Characiformes > Alestidae > Hemigrammopetersius > Hemigrammopetersius urotaenia. The sequence goes on along the minus strand of JBBPDC010000149.1, from coordinate 17,291,456 downwards.
TTCACGCATGGCTTCTTTACTTTAATTGCTTTCAACCTGAAGCCGGGAATGGTGCTGCAGAAACTTCGATACAACTAATGACTTTCATACAGGTTCCGGTGCCCCTCAATTACTTTCACACACCAGACAGTGCGTGCTTCAACACTTCAGATGCTTGCTATGATGTTGGCATTTGTTGTTTGATGAAAATGTGAGTTCGTATTATTCCTCAGATAAGAATTAGTGGAGTAATCATCAACAACAAAACCAGACTTAGATGTATTAAAGATGTACTAAAGGAAAGATTACAAATAAAACAAACAAAAGTCTAGGCTTATTATCTTGTAGTATTTGTTTATTTTGATGTCTTTTAACATGTCCTAATGAAGTGCTGATATTTCATGAAAGTTTTTTTAAATTCACATGCAGACTGAAGGCACAACTGAGATAGTTTAACATGTGCATGTATTGCAAATGTCTCCATGTTTTGGCTGTGTTTTAGGGAGACACTGTGTGTTCTAGAAAGATAAATGAACAGGGAGTTAATGTGATGAACAAGTAGAACTGAAGCTGACTGTTGCGTCATTGTTTTCCTTGAGTCCCATTGGTGGGACCACATAATCTAGGGACCATCTTTGGAAGATCCCACTAGTGGGACCGTCCTAAGAAAGGGTTAAACAACATTACGTGAGAAGAGATGAGCTTGTTCACACAGTCATCAGGTAAAACAAGTTCTGCAATTCCCCTAGCCTCAGAAATAATGAATGGGTCTACACTTCTTTTTGTTAGTCACTACCTAGACAGAAACTCAAGGAGGATGTTTAGGATGGTTGGAGAACATTCATCAAACTGTCTGCATGCCATATTTCATATTTTCACATTTTATACCATAGGTCTTTGATGGATTAACAATCTGTCTATGATGTTTCACCCTAAGACCATGGGGATAGGCTCCAGCCCTGCCCCCATGACCCTGGTTAAATTAGAGTAACTGATGGATGGATGTTTTACATTCCATCCAATCATTCTGCCATGGTAAACTGATGGATAGGTAAAGCAGTCCTTACATTTTATTGCTAAAGTTTATTAGTAAATTGTATTACAGATAGCTGCTAAGTTTAACAACATAACCTACATATCTAGGGCGGGTGTGGCGTGTAGTCATGGTCACCACTGCAGATGTTTTCCACAGTCACTGGGGTGGTCTCCTCAATGACCTTTATGCTTTTAATAAGGGCATATAACAATACCATATTTCATTGCATTTTTTAAGGTGCACTTACTCTACACACACTATTCCATGCTTTTTATTTTATTTTTCTAGTTTAAATAGCCAAAAAGTTGTAAGAAAATATGCATGCCCCTTTTCTCTGAGAAACTCAATGCATTGCACTTTCAAAACACATTTAATACACATATTTGGACTTTAAGGCACTTGTTATAGTAAATGGTAGCTTGACTAAAAATAAAGCTTCACCCATCCTCAGATAAGGGTGGACTGTTAAAATTCAGTTGAGTCAGGAATTTGACCAAGAAAGGGGGCATTGTTACACAGTCAGGTCTACACCTCTGTCCTGATTAGATTCCAAAACAATAAGTATGCACTGACTTAGACATCAACATAAATCAAACCCACAATAAAATAATTATGTTGTTTTCTCATATAAATAACCGTATGATAATGATTTTTTTGCCTTATTCCCTGGCAAATGCTTCTCATAGAACTGGCTCAAAGCCCAGCAGAATGCAAACACAGTCTAGTGTAATCTCCAGCTCAGCATTTCCTATTTATTTGTCTTTGAACAACACTGCATTTTTAAGACTTTATTTTTTCCCTCTGCATGCACTCACTCTATTTCTTATCTCTGCCTTAATCCATGCCCTAAACACACTGGGTTTCATCCACATCCAGTATGAAACATTATCCCATTGATTGGTGCAGATCTAGAAGTGCACTGGAAGTGCAGTGTAATGCGTGTGTGTTTGTGTGTGTGTGTGTGTGTGTGTGTGTGTGTGTGTGTGTGTGTGTGTGTGAAAGAGAGGGGGGGGGGAAGAGAGAGAGACAGAGAGAGGGATAGAGAGAGAAAGAGAGACAGAGAGAGGGATAGAGAGAGAAAAAGAGAGAGAGAGAGGGTGTGTATGTGAGAGAGAGAGAGAGAGAGAGAGAGAAAAAAAGAAAGATATTTATAGGCCTCTAGGTTCCCCTTGGTCTGATGGTTGTGTTGATGGATTGGATGTTTTTGGTCAGGCTGGCACACAGGCCAGCGCACAGCAGGTCTTCAGTGTGTGCTGCATTGCAGTGGAAAAGAAAAATACAGACATTAGGACACTGTATGTGTGTGTGTAAATGTGTGTGTGTGTGTTCACTTACTCACCTGTTTGCAAGTGTGTGGTCAGGCTCCATCGAAAATCATGCATCTTAATCAGAGCACACATGCTGCTGCACTCTGGCCCCTACCTTCTGCCTGATATACTTACCTACTTACTATAGCAGAACAGGGCCTTCACTTTCGCACATTTAAAGTCTTTACACACATACACACGCATTCCTCCAGCCCTCCGGATAAACACATGCTCCCTACTCGACATGCATGCCAGCACTTGACACTCTTTATTTCAGTGCAGCATTTGCACGGTTGTAAGTGGCTGTTGTAAGAACTGCACTTCAATCTTCTTCTAATCTGAGCAACTAAACTCTGAATTAATATGTAATATACAGGCTCATTCTAGGGCAGCCGGCCAGAGTGTAATCAATGCTTCCAATCTTCATATCATATATAACAGGGTAGCTGCTCCAGCGGGAAATTGATTGCAACCTTGTGGATGTATTAAGAGACTGCATTGTCCCTTAGTCAATAAGTGAGGAGCACCTACTGAGCTACTTCCAGTTCAGGACATATACAGACTCACTTAGAGTGGTTTCACATGCTAGCATCAAGTAATTGCAGAATGTCCGTTTGTAATTCAGTGTTGCATGTTGTACTCATACCCATTTACAGACTGTTACACATTAGTTGGCATGCACACTTTAGTCACGCTCTACCCCATTTCATCACTGGTCAGCTTCCACGGTCAAAATCTGACCATTAATGGAGGATGGCTGAGACTGTAGTCCCTAATTGTGTTGTTTTTAGTCAAGCTGCTGATGAAACTGCAGTCGGCTGTATAATTCTTGGCATTTTGCCACAGGAAAAAAAGCCCATAAAAATGTCTTTGTCATTAATTATCTCAAACTGACACTGAAAATGTGAGAGAAATGTAACATTTAATTGAAGCAAACTTTGAAACAAAATGCCAGAGAGACCGTCTTTCTTTAGGGATAGCAATTACAAGTGTGTGTATATATATACACATACAATACCAGTCAAAAGTTTGGACACACCGTCTCACACGGTTTCCTTAGTGTTTATTATTGGCTACATTTTAGATTAATATTGAAAACATCACCTGTTGCTCTGATGACAGCTTTGCACACACTTGGCATTTTTAAAATCAAATTCATGAGGAATCGACCTGGAATGGTATTTAATTAACAGGAGTTTCTTCATCAAGAGTTCATTAGTGGAGTTTCCTGCCTTCTTAATGTGTTTGGGCTCATCAGTTGTGGTTGGTACACAGTTAGTGATCCTATTCCACTATGGTTCTACTTCACATTATGGCAAGAACCACTAAACTAAGTAAAAAAACAACAGTCCATCATTCCCTTATTACAAAACATAACTCTTTTTTTTGTTTACTGCATAATTCCATGTGTTTCTTCATCATGTGAAAAGGTATGACTGGTAGTGTACATAAGCTCTGGGATTAACAGTGTATTCAGTAAATCCATTATGGTGGGTATTCATACTCAGAGAATTATATTGTTTTATAGAGCATTATACTTTTAGACCACTACAAAGTCAGGCCTAAATTAATGAAGTCATGTACTGTATTAGGAGTGGATTTCTCTAGGTACCTAATTAATTGAACAGCATCATTAGGATTTCACTGATACTTCTTATCAATACCCTTATTGATACTGCTCTGTCTGATTTGATGCAAAAGTTAAAAGATGTGTAAAGACTCGACATTTATTTCATTATTAATTTCCTCTAAACATAATGATGAAAGAGTGATTGGCTAATGTGTGTTGGAGATGTCCAAGAGCATCACTTTCATTCTGTGAAACCATTTGGAAATGCAGTCATACTACAAAGTATTTACACTGTATAAACACTAATAATGGCAATGTTTGTCCAGGAGCTTATCCATATTTCAGTAATGACCAGGTACTAATTGACACCCACCCTTCCTAATGATTCAAATTGGTTGCGATGCAAGGTGCAGTCTTTTATTTATTTTTACAGCCCACATTATGATTAACGACTGTATTTATTATCCACAAGTTTGACAGCAGCTTACATGAAATTCATACTCTATGACACCTTTAAGAAAAGACCAAGTATTATATTTTCATAATCTTACAACTTGTCTTAATTTAAAAAATAAAAATTTCAGAAAACCCACCGCAGCTTTAGAGGTAATCCTTCTGTAAATAGATTAGCCTGTTAGACGGACAGTAATCTCCTGCACTGATTGTTAATCAAAGCTGCATTCTTACACAAGGTATATTTGCAGCGGTGTCAAGACTTCACATACAAGATCCTGCATTCTTTCATTGTGCGAGCTGTGCTGCACCAAAGCTTCCTATTTCTACCCCCTCCAGTATGAGCATATTTTACAAGGGAAATGAATTCATTTTTATTTATTATAATTTTTTTACACCCATTTATTATATGCAACAAATTTAATAGAAAACACATTCTGATTATAATCTGAAAATAATTTTCTGATTATAAAATTATTCTATCACTTAGAAAACCAGATCTAAAAGCTCAGGAGTTCTACAATAATTAAGAGTCACCCCAGTGAAAGTGATTTACATAAAGAAGACACTCTTTATTGTACATACAGATCTCTCAGTATAATAATCATATATATTCATATATATAATACCAGTACGTCAAAAATAATAATTATAGTTATCATATTTAAAAAACTAAGCAGATAAACTACTCTTTACTTTTTAAAAACATAAAAGTTTCATATATTAATATTGGTTTCTTTATCATATAATCTGTCAACAAAAATAAAAAAAGATCACAGGTTAAAGAGGTTACAAAGTAGCTTTTACTGTATGTAATACTGAATTATACAGGAGGATCAATGGTTGGCGCACAGGATTTGTGATCTAGGCCTAATAAATAAAGGGCTACCAACATGGCTGTTTTACGTAAGTGCATGAATGTATGCTATTCACGTTTTCTCAAATGAAGCTAAAATGTTGCATGTGTGTATGTCTATGTATATCTGCATGTGTTTGCGTGTGCGTGTGCGTGTGCGTACTTGTTCTGTTGTCACGGTCTATAAAGGAGGGATTCACAGAAACACCTGGGTAGAAACAAGGCATGATGGTATTTGTTGGGTGGGAAAATTGGGAGCTTGTGGTATTTAGGAGAATATTAATGATATTATATTTGCCTCTCCGGAATGGTCCTTTACCACAGACTGAGAGGGTTTAGGGTGCATTTAAGGCTGGCTTTGTGCTTCCAAAAAGCATCAGATCAGACAGCACTATATTTACCACATGGTTCATCAGCAGTTATTAGTCGATGATGGATAGGAGCAGTTTGGGAGCAATCTGGGGTACCATCTCCTCTCCTAATGATAAAAGGTCAACACAGACTGCTCAACGTACAAATATTTGTAGCTTATATTACGGTCATAATTAACTAATGGTCACCACAAAGCTCTTAATGGAAGCAAGGCAGTGATTGCTATGACAATACTTTTTTTTGTCCTCCTGTGATGCACCATTTCTCCAATTAAACTTTATTAGTGGATCCAGCTGGAAAACATTAGCTCTTATCAGTGCTTGCTCATATGCGGTTGTGTATGGCATCTGTAAACAAAAGGGGTGATAGCCTCTGAGTCCCATTTCATACTTTTAAGTTAAGTTTCATCTGTTTTCATTTAAAGGAGGTAGGTCTATTTTTTGTTGGCAACATAGAGAGCATCTTTCATCTCCCATTACAGAATTCCGTTGGGGCGGGGTTTCCGGTCTTCTCGCTCCGAAAGAATCCCTCTTGGATGTGCAGGGCTCTAACATGGGATACAGGAGAGCTGAGACCAGCACGGGATGGAGAAGACACAAGACACTGGCTGCTGCACAATTTCCTTCTCCTTTTTTTTCCACGTTCTCCATTTGTTCCACTCCTTTTCTCTCTCGCAGTGCATTAGACACCAGAGAACTGGGCTCCTTTCGCAAGGCCAGGAACCCACCAATGGATCCAATCAAGGCAAGGGTCAGGAGGCATCAAAGCTGCAGAGTGAAAGGGTGGACTGATTAGTATTCAACATGGTATGAAGTCTTGTGCAGTGGAATGCTTTCACTGTCAGGTCATGGCTTCATAATGCTAGTGGCTCTTGACATTGTGTGAACGTTTCATGACAAATGGACCAATAAGAATAATCCCAAAGAACATGGAATAAAATATTATTTTATTAACATATATTAAGGTCGAAAGATATTTTTCCTCTACACAGCACGAAAACTTAAGTGTATTACCTTGTACAAGCGTAATCAATGGACAAGCAGAGTTGATTGTGTTAATGTTAGCATTTGTGTCCCTGAGCTCTCTCGGTCAGAGGGACTCGTCCCTTCCCCAGGTCAGTGCTATGTCAGCCTGCCTTTTGTAATACTCTGCCTTTGTTTTGCTCTGAATTTATGTGACTTTTGCTTTGACAGCCTGCTCAGTCCCTGTCCTGAATTCTTCCTGTCTTTATTCCTCATTTTGGTTTTGCCAGCAACCCCAGTTAGAGTCACCTATTCCTTTTTGTTTATTTAAGCCATGTCTGTCTAGACCCAGGCATCATTCACGCTCACTCTACCCCAAATACCCCCTATAAAGTAAAACCGTCACACCTTACGTCTTCCTCTCCTGCCTTCCAGCACCCCATGTGACACATCTGAGTTAACTGAACTTCAAATAATTGATGAACATCAATTAAAACACAGATTGTTGTTCTGTTAAAGTATTATTAGAAGTGTCAAATTTAAGTTTATAATAATGTTTATAATAGAATGCATGCACACTAATTTATAATAGAATGTGTGTGTGTGTGTGTGTGTGTGTGTGTGTGTGTGTGTGTGTGTGTGTGTGTGTGTGTGTGTGTGTGTG
>JBBPDC010000149.1:17243740-17265818 GCA_037974485.1 Hemigrammopetersius urotaenia | reverse complement strand
AAAATTGTTATGAAAATAAAGCTTTATATTAAAGAAAATTAGATTTTTGTTTGTATTTGCTGTAGAGCTGCCACTATTATGTCACTATTATAAAAGTAACTAGTAAACAGGGAAAGTAAGTACCACGTTACGTTAAAAAAATTTAAACTCATCTTTTTGTGTCGATGTTGCAGCAGCTCTAATTTTCTGTTATCTGGGGGGGGAAATCGGTATTGGAAAAGTCGGTATCGGCTGATCACACTTACATAAAAATCGGTAATTGGAATCGGCCAAGAAAATTGCAATCGGTGCATCCCTACTTTATTCATTTAATATCAAACTGTCATAACATAATATGGACAGAGAAAGTGTGATATTAAATTTCAAAATTACAGCAAGCAGCAGTGTTGAGGATTATTACCTGCTCCTCTGTGCTAGCATGCCTTATTTAGCAGGGTACTACATAATAACCAGGAGATAATTTCTGAGCCTTTTCAGAACATGGTGAGCAATCAGACTCTGGTTCTGCCACCCTTGACGTTTTTGCAGTTTAAGACTCATATGGTGGATGATTTAATCTAGCTCCTGTGGCCCGAGCTAGACTGAGAGGATGTAACAGCAGATTAGGTAAGAGCCCTACAGCTGTCTGACTGCTGCCCGCCCCCTCGCTGCCTCTCTCCAGGGGGATGATCAATGACTGCCCTCTTACGCCTGCAGCCAGCGGGTAGCCACAGCTTTTAGCTAAAGGCTTCATCTCCCCTGCCCATCTATAGACCCTGCCAGTGCCCTCTCAGCATGCCCTCTCAGTACCTTCTATAAGGATTCTATGGGTTAAGCAGTAAAGAGGCTGGAGTCTAAACTGGTGCTAAGGGTATAAATTTGATTCAAACTCCGATTCCATTTGTTTAGGAACCTTTACAACTATATGTGAGGTTGGACAAACTTTACAGAACATGAAATTTGTCAAAACACCTACATTTAGAATGTGTTACTCATATTTAAAAGTTATTTACTCTAAATGCATGTTCAAGGTCATAGTGTTAGATGATATATTGGAGTGTAATTAAGAGGACCAGAAGTGGAGCAAGCAGGGGACAGCGGTGATTAACCCTGACCCTGACCTTCAGGAGCCCACAGATGTGTATAATACAGATAATAACCTTAACAGAATCTGTAGATGGTTGTGGCATAGAAGAAATGGTGAATCACAAATCAGAAAAAGAAAAGAAAAACACTCAACCCATGGTCTCGCTCACTTTTTTTTCTTTGAAACAATCAGTAACTCCAGCTTTAAACAATCACTATAACTTCAAATTCCAATGACCAGAAGAAAAGTGACCAGAAAAATGAAAAGCAGAAAGTTCACCAGATGAGAAAATAACGGGAAAAAGTGAAATAAGCCAAAAGGAGGATAAAAACAGCTCTGAGGAAACACTAAAGGAAAAACAAGAGAATGATGGGCTCAACAGGGAAGTTAAAAAACACAATTAAATTAATGAAACCACAAACGATATCTGTCCACAAGAAATTTAGTAAGATTTGCTTTCAGTGTGAGAGAGGACAGCCTTTATGTGGTGGAAAATTTGTCCATTCTAGTTTAATTAACAACTTCAAAAAGAGTGAATGTCTATGTTCCTCTTTTAGTTTGGTTGAGATTTTGTCTAACAATCTGTAAAGCTTGTCTAATGTGGCTAACTTGCTAGATTCCTGAAATCTGAGTTGACTCTATTATTTTACTATAATCCAGAACTGCCTAATCCAGTAATGTAACAAGATGAATTGTTTACTCAGAAATACATACAATAAAAGCAGCACCAGTCTTTTGGATTGTTTTTAACATTTTCAAATAGAATCTTATGTGAGTTTTATTACAACGTCCTATTCATTACAATTCTGAATTATTCCAACACTGAAAAATCAATGTAGTTAAATAGCCACTTTCAGATTGATCCGTCACCATGCATCAATATATACATTTTTATAGCCCTGGTCCCACCTATTTGTGGAACACAAGCCTTCCATTGACACACTGGGATGCCTTTCAGGGAACGTGAGAGATGTATCCTAGGGCCAAAAATTGAAAGGCATAATATGGATCATTTTCACTGTGTTTAATTAGACCATTAAAAGATCAGCTAGACAAGTGGAGAGTAAGAGTTGACAATATATGCTGTTAAACAAGATAGTGACTCTCACTGCTACGAATGTGTACATGGGCCTTTCAGGAGCTGACACTGATAACAGCACACTTTAGAAAGTAATGGCGACTACATGACATACACTGTGTCATGACCAATGGCTTGAATTTATTTAAGGAGAAATGAACATTATGTCAAGGCTGATGTCTTTTGCTGCTTATTGGGGAAGCCATTACAGAATGCATCTTTTTTTCTCGTATATATTACATGAAAATAGAACAATGCACTTGTGAGGGTGAGTGCATGCACAAGGGAACTGGAAAAAAGCAAAATCTAAAGTTGCGTCGGCAGCAAGCGTGAAGGACATTGTGGCGGCCTAAAAGCACCTGAATCATATCCCTCACCAACCTACAGGAGTGTTCCTATTACTTGGTCTTGTGATCAGGAGAAAAAGGCCTGAATCAATTGCTTATTCCTGAGCTAATTCAGGATCAATGTAGACTGTAGCACAACGCATTCATCTGTTCTTTCTTTTCCACACTGCACGCAAGCACTGATGCAGACAGTCTTCCACATTACAGTCAACATGAATATTAATAGCTTACGGCATTAGCGACAACAAGGGATCACTGGGGGAATACACAGCTGTCTGTTTGGACGACAGCTTAGCTATGTTTGAATTTCCATTAAACTGCAAAAGAAGCAAACAAGCGGTAATTATGCCAATACATTCCCACGCGGTCAATGGGCTGGGCCACAAAGAGCTGAGTAGATTTAATTTAGTACTGAAGAGCGACGCTTCTAAGAAACCCTCCGTAACAGTTACACAACCTCTCAGCACCCGACATGGCCTTCTTCTCAGAAGTGGATTTTCAGCATCAGTCAAAATGAGCAAAAAAAAAAAAAAAAGGCGGACTGACACTCATTCTTCACCAGCCACTGGACCTCATGAGAAATGAAAGGGAGAAATTAAATTAAATTCTGCTTAAATGTTAAAGCAGGCGCACAGAAAATAGCCCATCCCTCTGCAATTCAGCGAGTGGCTTAGCCACTAAATGAAATTACTGCAAATCACCAAAACAGTATACTGTCACATCAGCCTTGAACTACGTCAAATGCCCACGAAGCATGAAGCGTAAACCGTGAGCAGGGCTTGTTCTCTGTCACATTACCAATGCAAATGCAGTCCATCTACGGCATTATTCATTATTTACATGAGGCATTGACAGGCCATCTGATTGACAGACTCTTTGAGCTTCCTCAGTAGAAGGGCCTCGGGAACACACACACACACACACACACACACACACACACACACACACACACAAACACAGACCCCTATGAAACAGACTCATAGGACAGCCCCGGGTTGTAGAGCTATATTTAGGGTGAAGCTGGTCAAGGTCACAGGCTGTGTCCTCTGTGAGAGAGGCTGATATCCGGCTGGGCTGCCGGCTCTCCCTGGGGCTCCGGGAGCAGAGTGGATGGGATTGAGTGTGCAGATAGCAAACCTGGCTCTGCTGGAGATCACTGTGGCTAAGAAGGAGGTTACGGTAATGGAACACCGATAGGCTGGCAGAAAGATGGGGAGCTGTTATATTACATTTCTTTGCAGGAGGGGAACATTCCAAACTGCGTAACTGAACAGTCTCTGAATTCAAAATCTGTAAATGGACAGGCCAGTGTCTATTTCAGAACCTTATTTTTCACTTATTAAGATTAAGCATACATCCATAATCGGCACGAAATCCTCAATAAATAATACGTAAGCCACATTTGGCAGCTTTTTGTTTACCCCCACTCTCCAGCCATATATAAACTAGTGCTGGGCAAAAGAGCAATCCTAATTCTGGCAATAGTCTTCTAAATGTCTGAATATATTTTCTTTAATACGTTTTTTACAGTCCGTAAATTATCATTCTTTGTATATAATGTGAAAATCTCTGAATGTGATGTATTAATTACAGCAAAAGTGAGCTTGAAGCTGCAAACCAAGAGGTCATCTAAAAGCAGCCATGCCCCAGAGATGGAGGGGAAAAATAAAAAGAAATCTGTCTGTCCAAACCCTCTTATGGGATAATCCAGCCTGGCTGGCCATGGGTAACATGGACACACTGTAATTCCCTGCTTGGATTGTTGGCACAGGATTTTAGCAAATGCATGTGAAAGGGCAGAAGGGAGGGGGGTAGGGTCGCTCTAGTTTGGTGAAACTCTGTTAGGCCAAAAATGGCCCAAGAAATAGCTGGGGTATATTACTATTGTCAGAGGTGTAGCCAACTCAGAAATAATTTTGTGATAGTGGACCCTGAGGGAGACCTGACCAGCTCTTCTTATGTATTCTTGCGGTGTTCTGTTTTTGTCCTTGTGTAGCACCCTGGTCCTAAAGGACCATTGTTTCATTTCACTGTGTACTGTTTTTAGGGCTGAAATGACAATAAACCTACTTGACTACTTGACTCAACTTGACTTCAGTGTTTACTCTCGTTTGCTGGTGCTGTCAGAAATGAGAACAAACACCAATCAGAAGCATTTATTTCAGTGAAGACCTTCTGCAGCAAAGCCTTCCACTCTGAATGAACTCTGCACTGTCTGCATGGAAAAACCCCACTCAACACACAGCCTCCTGTCAGCTCCACTGTGTGATCCCACCTCTCCTGCAACGTCCATGTCAAACGTTCCCAGCATATATGTTAAGATTCCATACGTTGACTGTCAAAACCGTCTCCAATCAACACAAGAACTGCCTCTTTAGTCAGAGCCATCAGTCGCTGCAGAGCATCTGGATATGTCTTCCAGCGAACTGAACTCAGGTGTTAATTAGTTGCTGTTATCTGCCTCCTAAACGCAGCGTAAGGTAAACAGCACTGCTTCAGGAAGTGTCCCATGGCCTTGGCTAGCACTACAAGTCAGCACTTTACCCCTTCAAGAAATCATTAGCAGCCTGCTGCTGGAGAGAATGCCTGCCACACACCAACAGAAGTGGCTGATATTTTTTCTTCTTTGTTCTGCACACACTCATTATCCCATTACTAAGCCAAAAAAGGCAAGTCAAAATAGAGTGTCTGGAAGAGCAGTGACTATTGTTCCTTAATGCAGTTTTGTCAATGATGTGAACATAGCCTCATTTGCCCCATCACACACACACATTTACAGTTAATCTACTGCCAACTACATGTATGACCACACCTTAGATGCCAAGGTTATTAAATATTTTTGCTGAATTCCACTAGAATGAAGTAAAACTCTAGACAGCCTGCAGGCAACGAGTGATTAATATTCTATTTTATTCAGATTTTACTGAACAATTCACTGTAAATACTGTTATAGTTAGAAGCAGAGTGCCCTTCCATAATTGGGGGATACTGCCTTCATAAAACTGTTAGGAACCTCTCTTTGGGGTACCCCCAGTAGCCCCTGTAACTCGAACCATGATTAGAAACCTTTAATGTTTGTATTTATCTCTTTATACTCCATAAGAATACCTCAACACTTTTGAGGATTCTTGTTTCCATCCTTGGATTCCAGTTTTAGACTATTTTAAACAAAACAATTTGTTACATAGCCAGTTAAAAATGGCAGCTAAATGGATTTCATCTCAAAAGTGAGCGCTGTCTCGTTATTATAACCACAAAACCAAGCCAAGGACTCTGGGAAGCTCCAATACCTATAGGGAATGTAAATATAATGTTGAAAACACAGGTCAACAAAATGAACAGGTTCTAAGAACAGTAAATAGAGACAATGCTGAAGACAATCACATTACAATGTACACTGTGATATTAGGTTATAAATCATACCATAACTCTGTAATGTTTGCTAGAGGCACAAAGCAAAGAGCCACCATCCCCCCTCCATTACTATTTCATAACTCACCCCTTATCAACGAACCCTGAAGAAGATATGTCAGTGAACTACAATGTGATAGTGAAATATATTAAAATGACTAACAGCATTTAGGCAAAGAGAAATGACTATGTACACACTCATTTGTCTGGCTCTAGTTCTGCCTGTTGAATAACATTCAGGTGAAGAAGTTGAGCTGATCCTGAATCACTCAGACAGCAGCTGTAGAGCTCAGACATGGAGACAGACATGGCAGGCTAGCTAATTAACATATTTACTAATTGAATATAAAATATGAACAGCTGTAAATCTGTCTGCCTGCCAAAGTTACTTAGTTACTAAGTATAACCTTAACTTTCCACTTAGTAAATTAACTGAATGACTATAAAAGCACAAGGATAAACAAAAGAGTAAAGGTCTTATATTTAAGCCTTTTTATATTTTTGAGATTTAAGAGCTTATTTCTGTTCAGGGTATTAAAAATCCAGAATCTGGTTTTAATTTTCTGTCAGAATTCACTAAATCACTCAATTATATTCATATTGCCATTGTGTCTATTGTTTTGTCATACAGCCATTACAGTGAAGCCCAAAGCAGTCTTTAGAAAAGTCTATATAACTTCAGTTAATTGAATAATCGGCTAAAAGCAGAAGTAAAGACACACTATTTGGACAAAAGTATTGGGAGAGAGTTCTTATTTACTGAATTCAAGTGTTTCAGTCAAGTTCATTGCCACAGGTGTGTAAAATAAAGCATACCAAGACATTTTGGACAGTTTGCCATGCTCCCCACTTTGTGGACACAGCTTGAGCAAGGCCCTTTTCTATTCCAGCATGACTGTGCACTAGTGCACAAAGTAAGCTCCATAAAGACATGGAAGAGTTCAGTGTGGAAGGACCTATCTGGACTACACAGAGCCCTGAGCTCAACCCCATCCAAAACCTTTGGGATGAACTGGACTGCAGACTGCGAGCCAGACTTTCTTGTCTAATGCCCACAGAAACACTCCAAAATATTGTGGAAACCCTTCCAAGAAGAGTGTTATAGCTGCAAAGAAGTCCATATTAAAGTCTATGGTGCAACGACCAGGCATCCCAATACTTTCGCCCATACAATATATCTCCAAACCTTTTCTCTTTAAATTTCTTTTCTTAATTTACAATATATGTTAGTGGAACAAGCCTTTGTATTTTCAATGGCTACATTTCTGTTATTTGTTCCATAAAGTAGTTTGGAATATTTTAATTGCTCTATGCAATTTTTTAGTGTGTTGTTAAGGTTTCTTTATTTATTATTTGTAGGGGAAAAATCATGAATCATCAAAATAATTGGTAGATTGCTCAGCTTACTAATACAATTAATAATGACAACCCTAGTAAGTGTGTCCAGAAGCCTAAATTGATAATTAAATTAAGACTTGACTTAAGTGGACTGGAACAACTAATTTTGATGAACCAAATTTAGATGAACCAGTCACAGGCTTTTCTTCAGCCAGGTCAACAGAGTGTATAATTGAATGCAGGTTGCCCAACTAAATAAGCAAACTTTATTATGACAGGAATGCTTCGTTAGAAGCAGAATGCAGTGTTTGTATATGCCTGCCTGTCTGTCTGTCTGTCTGTTTATGTGTGTGGGGGTGCCAGAGGGCATGTAAGACTGTATGTGTGTATAAGTTCTTGGCTTTCCACACATCACATTTGGTTTGTGAAATTCATTATGAACTACAGTCATTCCCATTAGGGGAATTCAGAGTCTCTAAGGTACAAACGTAAGAGGAGGGTGTCATATGAAAATAAAGCAAGAAGAGAGCAGGAGAAGAGAACAGAGTAATGACCCTGTTTCTCTCTACTGCAACTGCTGCAGTGCTATTGCTGCTGCAGTCTTCAGTTTGCCACTCCACTCACCTGAAAGCGCATGGCAAAAACAGTGGTGTCCACTCCTGGTCCTGCTGGGTGGCACTGTCCTCTGGCTTTTTGTTGGGCCTCTGAACTTTATGCTGCGTGATTGGTTACAGTTCCCTCAGTTGGGCTCCAGTACGTAAATGGTTTCCGAAGCATAAAAGCACAGCTGACTGACAGATAGCAGCTAAAGCCTGCTGAAATCACGGCCCTTGAGAACCAAGACTGGACACCACCGACCTTTACCAGAGATCAGGCGTTCTGCCAGACACTAACGCCCTGTTCTACCTCCTCAAGGCCCCGTCTGAGGTGTGCAAAGGAAAACTTAACTAAATGTAGATCATGGCTTATTGAATGGGATGGTTTAGTGCCTGGCTATAGGATGGGGTTTTTTTGTATTGTTTTGAAACTGATGCCCTCCATGATGACTGATGACCATCCCTTTGCATGTAGTGTACTGAAATGGCGCTCAGTGTAGGGTGCTACAGCAGGCTCCAGTCGGACCCACCATTCATACCGCTGTAGATGCTCCGGTGATGCGGGGACATCTCGTCTCCCCCTGACCTCCTCTGGGTCACGTCCCGGCCTGGGCTTCCAAATTTGACATGCTCTGGGCTTGCACTGTACCCGTGCCTCAGCATCTCAGGACTTCCAGAAATCACACGACCTTTCAGCAGGTGGTCAGGCGTCCCTGACAATATCTGTTTTGGCTCGGGACTCCCACATACACTCCCAATGCTCGCTCGGTGCTTTTGGAAGAGGTCAGGGCTACCAGGAGGCTGAGAGGACACCAGCAAGTGCTTGGAAAACTGCTCCGGGCTGCCTCTAGACAGGCCTTTGCTGAGCTTTTCTGGGCTGAGACCTCGCAGACCCTTGTGGTCAGGGCTGGAGAAGGAACCACAGCGAGGCCGGCACACTTGTGGAAAGGTGTGGGCAGCATATTCAGGACTGGTGCTTCGTCTGCGACCAGAGTGCTCCGGGCCTGGCCCCTGTTCCCCTGACCGAGGTTTGTGTAGGAGCTCTGGACTGCCTCCCGCTGGACCGGCCAGCATCTGCTGCTTGTGCGTGAGGTGATCAGGACTATCTGTGCTTCCTGTACTGGATGTGCTGCTTCCATCCCCCACATCCCTCAGTAGTCCTGGCCCAGGCACACTGGCATGGGACAGACTGCTCTGGCTATCGATCGAGTTCCTGCAGCCCGCTGGTGCTCCAGTGCCTGTTGGCCCTCCCATACCACCAGACCCCTTCTCTTCATCCAGCATGAGACACAGCTCTCTCAGCTCCAGATTCTCTTTTAGCACTTCCTCCTGCTTCTGCTCCAGCTCCTTCAGCTTCTGCAGATAAAGTGTCACCTCCTTGCGCATGATCCCAGCACTGTAGCGGCCAAGGCGCTGCCATTCCCTGGAGACCTTCTTCCCCTTCTGGCGGTCATCATCCAGGAAGCAGCAAAGGTCCCGCAGCTCCTGGTTATCCTCCTGCAGCTTCTGATTCACCTCCTGCAAGAAAAAGAGCAACTGAACAGCAATGTCAAAGGAAGGGCAGCTTGTATGCAGTACTAAAGCCATAAGGAAGTTCTCAACAATACAGTAGCAAGAGGAAACGTGATTCATATACCGCATACACAACAAAGGCATTAACACTGGGCTGTTCTCCAAACACATTCCTCAGTGTTCATAAAACACTAATGAATTTACAAAACACCTCAGTGGCCGCCTTTAGGCTAGCCCTAACTTCACAAACATGTTGATTTTATACATACACATTCACAGTTTTCAAACAGACTTATATCATTGATTTTTCTCTTATCTCCCCTGAGGTTCACTCACAACATGTGTCTTTGTGATTATGTATTAAAAACAATTATAACAGTTACAATTTTCCAGACTCAAATGGCTTCTGTGCTGATAGGCTGCCTTGTGTTCTACCTATAATCTCTGCTTATCATTTCAATGTAAAGGGCAGGACTAAGCAGTTACTATGTATATACTAGGGCTGGGCGATTTGGCCTAAAATCAAAATCTCGATTAAATGAACATTTTAACTCGATTACAATTAATGAACGATTATTTTATTTATTTTTTTTTTTGCCCTCATAGTTCACGGACAAGTTGCTCAGTTGTCTCAGTGTTTAAGCTCTCCATGCTTGACATGACGGCGGAATAACGTAACATAACGGAGCGGGGACACGTGACTCCACACGCGGTAGTGTTTTTAAAGGGAAAGTAATCGAAATAATCGGCCTGGAAAAATTTGATCGATTATAGGTTCTGAATGTCCGTTTCGATTACTTTTCGATTAATCGGCCAGCCCTAGTATATACAAAATATGGTTTTCCACAATTCAGGACCTGGCCTGAGAAATATGTGGGGATGGTACTTCCTGATCACTTGGCTACCAGCTGTCCTTACATTAAGAGATGTGTATAAATACATTGAAGAGTATTGCACAGAATTAAAAAAAAAATTACGTCATATTTTATGTTCTAATGGAGCTTAGAAGGTTTTATAGCATGTACACACAAAGTACATATAACATACTCATGTAGATATGTGTGAGGTAACTTAAATGGCCCATATATTTAATATATGTTACTGTGCCTTTAATACTTACATATGTAAATTATATTTGTTTTGATTGGCTGCTTTGTATATCATTCAAGAAGGAGTCTGAGCAGAAACACTCCTTATAGCTTTAGTGAAATAAGCCTTACAGTCTTAAATGCTGTAGGATGAATCAGCAGAAATATGTGAATGCACTAGTTTCAAAATGGGATGCCTCTGCAGTCTTATTTCCATATTTGGGCTGTATGGACTGGGGAGTGAACAGTACAGTTTTAGAGGTGAAAACTGCCAGGGTGGAGACAACGCGATACTATCGTGATATTTGGGCCAAGAAATTATTGTGGTGAAATTATAGCGATTCTTTCATGAATTACGTAGGAGAGTCTCTGCAGCCATCCTGGCGACTTTGATTTCTTCTCCATTTCCATTGTGACACACGAGGTGAACAAGATCTTAGGCTATCTTATGAACTTCAGAGGAGACGTTCAATCTCATAACACTAAGGCCACCGATCTGTGGTGTTCCATGGTTTTAGCAAATTTAGCAACTTGTAAGTTTGGACCTCAATGGGTAATCTTAATCCAGCATTTATTAATTATGCTAGAGAGGATTGAGGTCTGGGGAATTCAGAAGCCAACATGGCCGGTGTCAAAGTAACATTAACATGAATTTCCCAGCAGAACATTCCCTAGAGCATCATACTGCTTCCATCGGCTTGCCCTCTTCCCACAGTGCCATCTCTTCCCCAGAAATGTGACACACATGTACCTTTCTGTCCACATGAGGTGCAAGAAAATGGGTTAAATCAGACCAGGCCATCTTCTTCCACTGTTCAATGGCCCAGCTGTGATGCTCACGTACCCATTGTTGGCCATTTCTGTAGTGGTCAAGGATCAGCATGGGCACTCTGTCCAGTCTGCAACTATGCATTCACATACATAGCAAGCTGCTGTGCACTGTGTGTTTTAACACCTTCCTGTCATAGCCAGAAAGATTTTTTTTGTGTGTTACAGCAGCTGCTCTGTGGAATCACACTAGATAGGTTAGATAGGTTAGCTTTCGCTTCTCACATGCATCAGTGAGCCTGGGGCATCCATCACCCTGTCGCTGGTTATGTAACTGTCCTTTCTTGGACCATTTTGATAGCCCTCTGACTCTAGCCATCACAGTTTAGCCATTGTCAAAATCATCTAGCCATCCCAATTATACCTTTGTCAAAATTTTGCTTTGTCAAAATTGCTCAAAGCAGTGTGTGTGCTTAAATAAAAATAAATTAAATGAATTAAAACATTATACAATAATGAAACAAACATTGATGCTTGATCCTACTATATCAATGTAAGATAATTTCTATGTAAGAAAATATCACTATTCTACACTGTATCATTATTTTCTCAAACTTTAAGTAGATGTTCATCTATCTACCTTTTTTTTCTAACATAGGCCCTTTTCATAGTCACCTTACTTTATTCTAAGTAGGTAGGGCTGGGCGATTTGGCCTAAAATCAAAATCTAGATTAATTGAACATTTTAACTCGATTACAAATAATGAACAATTATTTTATTTATTTATATATTTTTTTGCCCTCATACTTCACTGACAAGTTGCTCAGCTGTCTCAGTGTTGAAGCTCTCCATGCTCAACATGTCGGCGGAATAACGCAACATAACGGAGTGGGGTCACGTGACTCCACACACGATAGTCTTTTTAAAGGGAAAGTAATCAAAACAATCGACCTGGAAAAATTTGATCGATTATAGGTTCTGAATGTCGATTTCGATTACTTTTTGATTAATCGCCCAGCCCTATAAGTAGGGCTCCTTTCTTATTTCCAAGGCCACTGCAAGTGTTATGCATAAAGGACACAGGAATGCTGTAACACAATACTCCTCCGGTAGTTTGGGGAATAAGCACCTTGCTCCAGGGCATAAGGGCAGGGAAAGGACACTTAACCTCCAGTGTTAGGTCAGCATCCAAGAACACTCCAGCTCCACCACGTTCTGAACTCTGGCATGAAGCCTCAACCTACTGAGTCACCACTGCCCTTCCAAACATCTACACCTTCAGAATACTAAACGAGCCAGGATACAGGCTTTGACTCATCTTTATCTGGCACAGTACAATAAGTCTCCCGCAAACTTCCTTAAATTCTTCACCCATCTCCCCAGCATCACCCCATCCTCCAAGAACCAATACGCATCCCTGTGTCTATCCAATGGTTTAAAATACAGTTTCGTCAGACAAATGTATTTTATAAGGTTGTATTATGTGAAGTGTCAGGCATCAGGGGATTACATACACTTACTATACCGTTTCCTTCTCACCTAAACCCCATGCACTGTGCTGCGCTATGCAGCCATCCACCTGAGCTCCAGTGTTACCTTCAGTCCCCGGATCTCGTTCAGGTGCTGCTGGAGCCTGCGGTTAACTTCTCGGATCAGGTTGCTGTGATCCACGATGACGCTCATCTTCTCCGCTTCAGTTTTGCGCAGCCTCCGCACCAGCTCCTCCTTGCTCCACTTGAGGAGCTCCTCGTCCGTAAGTTTAGACATATCTTCCGCACCACTTTCAGCCTTCTTGGACATGGCATGCTGTGTCTGAGCCGGGTTTGCCTTCTCCATCTCTCTCTAATGGACCCGCCGGCGCGCCTGGAGCCTAAGCGGCTCCTGGAGAGCTGTGACTGGAAACCAGGAGCGCCCTGCCCGGCACTTTTCCGAGATCCCCCTCTTCAGAAAACTGGCTGGAATCACGAGACGCTCGTACCGACCCTCGCGGCGCGGTCCATACTGAAACTGCAGCGCGGCGCGTGCACTGTGCCAGGGGGTCCACCTCCTCTCCTCCCCTTCTGCTCCTGTTCGGCGTGGGGAAAATACCCGTGTCCCTATGGAAGAGACCCTCGCCCCGCCCGTCTGCAGCCGCCTATCCTTCCTCCCTCTCGCGCCATGGAGCTGCTATAGGACCGGCCTGACTCTCTACACAAGACCGCTAAAGCACCAGCGCTCCGGGGGCACGGTGCGGGACTGCAGCGCACGCGCCCTGACACACACGTTCTCTCTCTCTCTCTCTCTCTCTCTCTCCCTCTCTCTCTCACACACGTATATCTCACACGCCCCCTTCATCGCCTAATGGAGCTGTCTGTTTTTAGTTATCTCGCTCCCCCTGGCGTTTCCATCGTGTTTGAACGCGAGATCATTTTCGAAAAAAATATGGATTTTAAACATCTAGGCATTATAATGTGTGCATGAAGTATTATCTCCTAACAGACCATGGCGCACAATAGTTCATGGTTATAAAGTGTCAAGTGGCCGCACACATATATAGTAGCACAAGTTATTTTTGTTGTTTTGGGAAAGAGTAGTGAATATTTTGTAAAATTCCAAACAAATTGACACATTTTAGTCGTGTGATTTTAAAGCTCTTAAATAATAATCATAATAATAATAATAATAATAATAATAATAATAATAATAATTATTATTATTATTATTATTATTATTATTGTTGTTGTTGTTGTTGTTGTTGTTATCATTATTTTTTTTTTTTTATCGTCATTGCTGTTCTTGCTCTTGCCATTGACATGGCTTTGTTTTTTATAGTAGCAGCTCTATTCTACATAAAAAGTAATACATTAATAATAATAATAATAAAGTAGTTCATAAAATAGTTAATAAAAGGACAGTATAAAATGCCGTTCCTATAGTTACCAGCAGGGGCATCGCGAGGTTTCAAAAGTCATGAAGCTACTTGGGTTTAAAACTTTTAAACGAAATGGGCAGGAGAGCACCGATCCCTCTCCGTGTGTGATGAGAGAGTGAGAGAGAACAACACTGACGGCCGCTAAGAATTGTTGGTTTGTACAGAAAAACGTTGATCACAAAGTAGAACAAGCAAACAGGGGGCGTGTCCTTCTGTAATAAGTTTAAAAACAAGAGGCGGGTAAACGCCCCAATGGGCGGGACCTACGCATATCAGGACCAATCAAGAACAGGAGGGTCTCTATTTTGACCTGTTGTTGAATTGATTTATTTAGTAAGTTATAATTTAAAAAATGTGCTATCATTTAATCATTGTTTTAATTTGCCCGTTGATTTCCTGTGTCTGAGATGAGTGTAAGACCTGAAACTGAGATAAGGGTTAATTGCACTAGGGATTAACCTGTTGGACCAGTCCTGCTAACAACCCCTCCACCTTTCTCTCACGTCAGCACTCAGCATTGCTTCCTTCCAGTAAAGCAGGTGCTGTCGCAGACGCAGGGATAACCACAGGTGACTATGCTGTTTATGTTGTTCTGTACTGTGCCTAATAATCAGAAGACGTACAATATTGACTATTACCTCCTGTAAACTCCACAGTATGTGATGATATTAGTCTATGTTATTCTTTAGAGCAGGACTGTTTGTTCATCTTACTGACTGTTTCCAAGGCTCATCTAAATAACCATGCAAAGTGTTTAGGCAAATTAGACAGTAAACGAATAGATGGATGAATAAGGTTTGCAAATGAAGGGGGTGCCCTAAAGAAGTGAGGAGGTATCCTAGATATTGTGCCTATGTTCTCCCACTTTCAGGGGTGGACTTTCAGAGACACTGTGCTAATTGAAGAGGCATTGTGGAGTAATGGAGACCAGTTTGCCTGTTGCCCTTTGCCTTCTGTTCCTGGTTCCTCTCCCTCTTGGAGAAAGCTGGGAGGCACCTTGGTTCTGCCATCAACTTGAATGCCCAGAGTACACTGTGGTAAATACATATCAGGTATGCTGGAAATGTTTATTTCTTCCTTTTTAGCTTATTATTTTGCATAATTTCCAAAGACTGAGAGCACTGTAATAGAAGTAAGTAAAGTAAATGTAGTAACATCTCTTACCTTTTTTATTTCAATCCCTGATGCCGGAACAGAATTTTGAGGAGCGTCTCTATAACTCCAGTCGATGGATCACAACACAGGTCGCAAGCACCGGTTTTTGGGATGTATCGGCTGGGTTTATGAAACTCTATAACTTAATGCAAGGAGGCAACAATGAGCGTAAGTTTAGCTATAAGTAGAGTTTAAATCCTGTGAGAATAAATGCATCTTTTAAAATATCATGCCTCACTCTTCAGAAAGGGTCATTCCTGATACCAGTCCAGGGCTTTTGTCAGTGATTGAGACTGGTGAGAATGGACAGCGTCAAGTGTCAGTCTCTTTCTACATCACCCCAGACACTGTTCTGCCTCAATGGAACGATGCAGCCATCAGGGAGGAAATCAGACCCAGTTGCACAGTCTACGTCAGGTGAGACGATCTGTTTACTCCATACAGGCTGTAGCTTTTGAGTTCAGCTTGTTATTGAGGGCGAGGGACTGGCTGCTCCACCAGAATGCCCATCGAACTGTTTTATTGTTGCACGCACTGTTGTTCACAAGAGGAAGTAAAAATTTAAGGTTAATGCAGGGAAAGGCATGTGTGTCTTGAGATCTGGGAGTTATATGAGCAGTGCATGAGTAGTATTTCATCCCAGAATACCAAAGTTCTATTCAAATAACTATCTTCTATTGTCTATTATTATGCTTGAACTTACTTTGACTGCCTCATCTGACCTTGAATAACATTTACTCAAGGGGAAAAATATGCTCAGTGTCTGACTTGGCTTTAGACTTCTTTTTAAATATGTTTAAAAGCAAAGGATAAACATTTACAAAATCGCTTCTGCCATAACACTAAAATTCTATAACTCAAAGATTGAACTAATTAACATCCCTGTCTAACTTGTTTCATTTCATGGCAGTTTTTATTGCTTCATGTGTGATATTTGTTATGGGACTTTTGAAAGGACTCCCATAGGACAGCTGATTTTTACCGAAGCTTGAGAAAATTTCAAATTTGATTGTGAATGAAAGTATGAAAAGTTCTAAACATAGTAATTCAGTATGTGCTGCTAGATGTTATTCCATGATATAAATATTTTTAAAAATTGTCGCTCTAGACCATGGATGAGAAACCTATCAGAGTTTGGTAATATTCCTGTTCAGGCACATCTATTTCAACTCCTTTGTGAATTACCAGGTTTGTTAGATCAGGAAAATCACTTTCCCATATAATACCAAAATTAATTATTGGATTGAAAGGGTTTCTCATATAAACTACAAATTAGTTTTCAAGGTAGACTAGTTTTCTAGCAGCCCATTTTCTTGTCATTTATATTAAAAATTGTATCAACTAATTGATTGTCACTAACTGTTTCCCCTACACGTTTCATGACCTCTGGCAGGGTTTTTAATGAAAAGGCCTCAGAGGATGTGGGTATAGAGAATAAGGAGAAGCTGGTGAAGGACTTGGAGGCCGCAGGGAAACTCTTTGATCACAGCAGGTTTGAAGGGGCTGGATATGACTCTCCTTTGGCCATAATCAATTTACACAATGAAGTATGGATCTATGCTGCCAAACAGCTGTGAATCATACATGGTGTCCCACTGTTATCACTATTATCATTATCATTACTTACTTTAAATGTAATACTGTTTGTTCCTCCTGTGCAATAATATTTAGTGTTTATGTGTACTGAGCCTTAGTGAAGATTTCTGGAGAAATAACACTTTAACGCCTCTTTAAAGACAAAATTCAGATATGGATGTGTGCAGCAAAATACTGCTGTATACAATGTATAGTACAGATAAATCTAGATTTAACATAGGGTCCTCCTCTAAGCCAAGAATTTTAATGTATGCTGTTTGACTGGTTGAAGAACAGGTTGTAGGACTAGGTTGTAACACCCAGATTATAAAAAAGGCTTGGAATTTATCCGAACCCATTTTCATTTCATCGCCATCTGAAGAAAACATCTTTATTCTTTACCAGATTCAAACTTTGTGAAGAATGGACCAATAGAAATGTTCCAAATGCATTTTTATGTTAATTCATCTCAGAAATAAACAATGTTTCTGGAGATATATATCCTATTTGTGTTCAATGAAATGTGAGTAGATGTACTTGAACAATTTGACGCAGAAACCTGTATAAAGTAAATTACCTGTACAAAAAGTACAAAAGACAGCAGTGTTTTCTATGAAAATCTGTGTTGTTATTGCTTGAAAGTTATTAAAACGGTGTATACATATCATTTTGTTGAAAAAGAAAATCCACTTTTATTTTTATTTTTAAAGTCATTTTTTTATTGCTAACCCTGATCTTTCAACACTGTTAGCACTGAAACATTTCAGCAGTGATGTTCACTAAAGGAAGATCTCCTTGACAAGTCCTTTGACTCAGGCTGAGGGTTTAAGGAATGATTGGTATGAGGGTGTAGACACGTCAGTCTGCATTAAGCGACTCCAGAATGTAGTTTCTGTGTAATAGCTGAACTGTCTTTTTAGGATTCTTCACCCTCCAGAGATTACATCGTTTAAGATTTGATGCCCCACTAGGCAAAAGGTGTTTGAGCCACTAGGCAAAAAAATAGGCATTGTTCTTCTGAAAACCATGAACTCGGAAGTGTTAGTGGTTCTGCACCGTCAAGCTACATTTATTCAATTTATTCTTTTATTTTTTTAGTTTTGTTTTGTGTGTGTGTGCAACAGCAGATAGGTGAAAAACTTTTGACAGCACAGATACCATTAAATTAACAGTATGAATGAACTGAAATAAAACTTTTACAACATCTTTCAAAGACTAAAAGAGTAAATGGATGGTGAAGAGTGACAGATAAGTGATTACAGACGATCAGCAGGCTAAGCAACTAACATTTGAACAGACTGTTTGAGTATATTTTTCCAAATGTTAAATCTCCCTGGTTGATCTCCTTGGTGCGTTTCAGTGCTGTATCTCAGTGTGTGACTATACACATGACACTGCTGACTGACACGCAACATGTCAACAAACTGGTTGGTCTCCACTCGGCTCACCGCCATAAATAGAGAGCAGAGAGTGCATCAGTGGCTGATGTGTCAGTCATTGGTGTAGGCTTTCTCTTCTTCATAATATGTCATGTTCGATTTGCTCTAAATTAAATGGAGAAAGACGCGTATTATATTGCTTGACCTTTGCTTTAAATTTTTAATTTTAGCAACCTCTGGTTGTCTTGATAAACTACAAGAAATGTTCCCAAGCTGCCTTAAAATGTACAGCTGATGCTTAATGGTAAGTTAACAGTACAACAATCTGTGTTTTACTAAAATTCAGACTCTTTAAAAAGAGGACAATGCAAAAATAAAGTAAAAAAAATGGTATGATGGCCCAGTGAAAATAGCTCATAATAGCCCACAAGCATTACTATGTGTGGTGTGTGTGTGTGTGTGTGTACATGTATGTGTATATAAAGCCGGGTTCCCCCCACACTTGCATGTGTACTCTTTGTTGAGAGGGAAAGTGGGTCAGGGCTCCAGAGAGTGTGTGTCACGGTGACTGATCTGCAGTCAGCCTAATTAGTCCCCACTTCTCTCCCTCCATCAGAGCAGGAGAATGTGATGAGCCTGCAGTTTCCCACCTCTGCAGCTCTGCACTGTAATTCATCTACACACGCCTTTCCGCTCTCCGAGCTGCAAAATGGGACACTGGCTCATCTGGAGAGATCATTTCAGGCCATTTCTTTATTTATTTATTTGCCTATTTTGTGGGTGGGAGCTGAACAGGTGAGCCTATCTTAAATCAGTGAAGCTCAACTTTCAGCTTCTGTGCACTCTTCCAGGCATTCGGCCCTCATGCTACAGCTCGTAAAACAGACTGCTACAGATTTCATACATTGTTGGACAAAACCAGATAGTGTTTTTAAAGAAATATAGTAGGGGTACCTACTATATTTATACATAAAATCCAGCTATAACCAGAAGCAATGGAATGTTTAGTCTGTTTCTAATGAATGTCTTAAATACTCTTTAAATGGGTGCTTTTGCACAGACATTTCACTGTATATCATACTGAGTATTGTTGTTTATGTGAACAATAAATTGTGATGTGACTTTACAAGCAAGAAGTTTACAAGCTGCTGAGAGAGCCTCCACTATACCTTTGTGCACACTAGAGGGCAGTGTTGGCTCTCACTAGATTGCTCTCAGGCCATAAAATAAAAAGCTGCATGTTGTTGAGAAATTCATGTGTAAATCTTTTAGTTTCACCCGGTAAGTCTCAGATACACTATATGGCCTGAGGTATGCGGAGTGCTGAACATTGTAGTGGGTGTCCTCTGTTGCATATATAGTGCACTCACTATAGAGTTCCAAACTGCCTCTGGAAGAAACATCAGCAAAAGAACCAAAGAACGTCATGAAATGAGTTTCCATGGCTGAGCAGCTGCACAAAAGCCTAAGATCACTACAGTCAATATCAGCTGACAACTGGAGTGGTGCAAAGCATGCTGCCAGTAGAAATGTGCTCCCTAGAGTGGTGAATCACACTTCAATTTGTGGCAGACTGATGAATGAATCTAGGTTTGGAGGATGCCAGGAGAAGCCTACCTAACGGAGGGCATAGAGCCAGCAGTAGAGTTTGGTGGGTAATGGGTGGGTGCTTTTTCTCAGGGTTTCTTCTCAACCCTTCCAGTGAAAGGTGTCAGAATGAGAATCCTAAAACATTAACATAAATAAAAAATAAAGCTCACCAGAAAAATACTTGATACAAAATACACTCCGCTATATACACAAAATGCTGTGGTCAGAGAGGGAGGTGGATGTATATACTGTATACTAAAGATGAAGTTCACAAGCACAAAGGGTGGTTTGGTGATGTTCTCTGTACCGAATCCTTTATTGCACGCAACAGTGACTTAAGTAGTAAAATTGCACAAAACACTGGCCATAAAAACTTTTCCTTATAAGAATAATAAATATATTGCACACAATTGTAATGATTTAGCACTCACATTTAGCACAAAAAATCTGGTTAGCAGCAGGAGTTACTGAGTCTTATGGGTGGATGTGCGAAAAGGTTATAGTCTTAATTGTTTGTGTGTGAAATGGGGAGGAATAATAGAGTCTGATGAGTGGACGTGTGAAGGGGCCAGATTTATAGGGTCTGATGGGTGGGTGTATGCCAGGGGAGGAATTAAAGAGTCTGATGGCTGGGTGTGTGACAAGGGAAAGAGTTACAGAGTCTGGAGGATGGGTTTGTGATGGGGGAGGAGTTATGGAGTGTAAAGGGTGGGTGTATGATGGGGAGGAGTTATTGAGTCTGAAGGGTAGGTGTCTGCCAGGGGAGGAATTATTGAGTTTGATGAGTGAATGTGTGACAAGGAAAGGAGTTATAGAGTCTTTTGGATGAGTGTGTGATGGGGGGATATGGAGTCTGAAGGGTAGGTGTATGATGGGGAGAAGTTATTGAGTCTGATGAATGTGTGGGTGTGTGGTGGGGAGAGGTTATAGAGTCTGATGGGTGGATGTGATGGGGAGAGGTTATAGAGTCTGATGGCTGGTAATGTTAATGTTACAGTTTTACAGTCTGTTGAGTGTGTGTGTGACAGGGGATACATTATAAAGTCTGATGGGTGGTAATGTTAATGTTACAGTTTTACCATATTATATGCATCCAACTTTGTGGCACAAAACAAAGTCCATAAAGGCACCGTTTGGTGAATATGGTGTATAAGAACTCCAGTGAGTCCTGAGCTCAATCCATCTGAACATCTATTGTATGAATTAGAACAACAATGGTGAGTCAGGTCTTCTTTTCCCACAGACACATTCCAAAATCTTGAGGAAAACCTTGCAGGGTGCAGTGAGTGACATGTGTGGGCAGTAACCCATTTTACTTCTGATACTGGTACAGAGCCACTACCCAACATGCCTCAGTTCTCTCCTCACAATGGAAAACTGGCCACTCAGTGGCCTCCTCACACACTGACTCAGTTTCCATGGTTACATTTCTATAGCAAGAAGCCAGCCATGTTCGTCAGAAACATAATTGCACTTTTATCAACACGTATCTGTAATAAGCCTAAAGTGTATTTTTATGAGTCATGCAGAACTTGTGGTGTGTCATTCACACATCAATACTTGCCACCAAGGTCATGGTTATGAGTTATATTTGTGGACTGTTTGAAAAGAACGAGGTCTTTTGTTAGCTGGCTGCAGATCTGAGCTCTTTTCATTTTAAAATAAAAAAACAGTCAGGCATGAAAAGAAGTGCTAGCGTTTTTGTTGTTTAGTTCTTTATTCTGTTGCAAGTTTGGAAGTTTCTGTTAGTTGCTGGTGCTCTCCTCAGTGGATGGAGAGTCTAGTGCATGCTTGCAAGCCTGAGAATTTTAATCAGGCCTTTTTCGAAGGGCACACTCTTTCATGAAGCCAGAGCCAAAAGTTGTTTGGTAGGGCTCATGGGAATGAATCTTATCAGGGACAGGCCAGTTTCCTGCGAAATGTACTGGTAGTCCATGCTGACTGATAAGGTGGAGTGAGAGCTCAGCAGTGGAGTTTTTGGATGCCAGATGATGCCAATACAGACTGTGTTTATTCTCTCTGTACTCAAAACGCTCTTATCTGACTGTCTCTCTTCCTTTCTGTTCTCTTCTTTTCTCTTACTTTCTGTCATTCTCTCTTCTTCCACTCGCTCTCTCTGATCTTTCATTCTTGAGCTATTCTTCCTTTTTTTCTTTCACCCTCATGTTCTTTATTCTTCATTCTTTCTTTATCTATCTATCTATCTATCTATCTATCTATCTATCTATCTATCTATCTATCTATCTATCTATCTATCTATCTA
>JBBPDC010000149.1:17210741-17224057 GCA_037974485.1 Hemigrammopetersius urotaenia | reverse complement strand
TGTGTGTGTGTGTTGGTATGCGTGAGAGAAGGAGAGGGGAAGAAAGAGAGAGGGAGAGAGAACGAGAACACTCTCGCCTTAATCCTCTCAGCCTTGTCATTGCAGTCCTTTGTGAGATTCCTGTAAACGCTGCTCCGCTGAGGGCACACTACAGGCCTGCGCTTTTTATTTCTGTCTATGTTAAACAGCCATCAATATTTATGATGTTAACACATCTATTCCCCACTCAGGAGCATGTCTACCCACATGCGCTTTAAGTTAAGTGGCCATACACAACAGATGTGCACACATGGGACTGTGTGCATGTTTGCGTGTGTTTGTGTGGGTAAAGTATACACGAGTGCTCTTTGCCTCTAACCTATCCCCTTGAGCTTCTGCTGCGTATTAAGTATCAGCAAGGGGTCTGCTAGGCACAGCAAGCATAATGAAGGCTACATGACGACTTTGACCTGCTCTGCAGTTCAGCTAAAAGCCAGTGATATGGACTGAACCCAGGGGAAACATGACCCAAATACAGCCTTCAACCACCACATCCATACTGTACAGGCCTGTAAAGAGGATGCACAGCCACACATGCTCAATGCAAGAATAAGGACATTGTGCTTTTCCTTAATGTCTGCTCTCCAAAATAACTGGCCATCACATGTACTTAAATAAAAAATGTGATGTTTGTACTTTGCTGGGTATTTTCAGATTATAGAACCTGTACATTTACTGTCAAGGACAGTATACATTTTAAGAAATTATATGTTTGTCATTAAGTATAACTTTGATCTATAACTTTGGAATATTAGTTCCTTTCTGGTTAGTTAGTTTACAAATGACTCATTGAAGACTACAGAAAGAATGGTGTACAGTATGTACTGAAATCCAGAAACTCTAACCTTATAGCCTGAGTGAGTACAGTTATGTCTGATGACAACATAAACATTGCATTCCAGTGTAAGAACCTCATTCTACCAGGAAAACTCTAGGGCTGTTTTGCTGCCATTGGAAAAGTTTGCCATCATTTGACATTACTGTAAACTCTGGATTGTATCAGCAAAAGAACATCAATTTATCCACCCATGAACTGAAGCTCTACAGAAGGTGAGTCTTGAAGCAAGACAACAACGCTAAATGCACCAGTCACTCTACCAAAGCAGATTGTCAAAACAGGAAATGTTTTGAATGAACGTCAGAACTTAATCCAATACAATTTAATGTCGGGGACTAGAAATCCACAACCGTTTTAGTATTTCTGTAAAGAGGAACGAAAAATTCCCCTTTCAGGACTGACCATCAGTTACAGGAAATGCTTGGTTGAAGTCATTGCTGTTCGGGGGGGGGGGGGCACCAGCATTTTACTGGCTTTTCTTGATCTTTTGTTTTGACTTAGATCAGCAGTTCTTTTTTTTTTTTTAGTCTAAGGCCTCCTTTGTAGATAGTGAGTTTAACTGTGCTAACCCTCATTCCCCACACACTCCTCAGTCATGTCCCTCTAACCCATCAGAATCTTGCTGTATTTGTTAGCTTTTTTTGCAACTATCGCCCTTATAGACAGAACATGGTTAAGACGGCATTACAGATAACTTGTTAAGGCACTCGATAGGCCTGACTTGCTTTAGTAATGTTTGTCTACCATTTTCAGCACTTTATTAGAAGTGGTAGATCAAATGAATTAACATAGCAGGGATACATTTTCCATGGCCTCCTTAGTGCCCCCCTGCAGCCCCCAGGGGTCTATGGCCCCCACTTTGGGAACCTCTAACTAATTGCATTTTAGATTAGTAGAAATTCAAAGAATTCTATGGGGTCTATATGGTCTACAGAGTATCATCTATAAAGCACATATGTGGCACAGCTTTATATTCATATTAACACTGTCTTTCTCTCACACCTCCCCTCCTACTTTCTCTCCCGTTTCTCCCAAAGGACTGAGCCTAATGAGGGTTAAAGGGGAAACTCAGCTGCCTAGAGCCTGACCACTTTTTCCATTCGCGCTGGAAATTTTCCAGAGCTATTTATATGAAGACTTACAAGGCTAGTAATTGACGTTCTGCGAGTTTTCTGCAAGTGGAGTGAGCTAGGCTCTGCCAGAATACAACCAATGGAATTGAACCTCTGCAACACCTGCTTTATTTCAGTAACTCGAAACTCAATTTCATCCATGAATGCGAGGATTGGCTGGCTAAGTTCATATCCTTTCCACCTCTAAAAATGAGATGTCATTCATCTTGTTTGTAAATACACCTTAAGCATCCTTTCCAATAACACAATTATCCTCACAAAATATTTACAAAGCCAGCCAGAATCAAACCCCTTTAAAATCCAGTGTTCAATAGAGCTTTCGGCTTGATCAAAGGACAGCAGAAAAAAAAAATGTATTGGCTCGCTGTCACAATAGTAACACAGATGGACTTGTAAGATCTGGACAATGCAGCTCTAATAGCACATCAAAAGGCAGCCAGAATTACAGAGAGAGAGAGAGAGAGAGAGAGAGAGAGAGAGAGGTATCACAAGCTTCAGATGAAAGGTATGGAGGTGAAGAAAAGGGAGGCCGAGATGAAGCATAGAACATGAACTAGGCTCTGGCTATTCTCCAGCTCCTGATGTGTCCTCATGCACTGCACTGTCCTCAGAAGACTTTACTATCATATGAAAGCACAAACAGAAACACTGCTGTTTACACTCTGCCCTCTTCTACCATGATGATGCACCGTATGAAGAATATTCCACAAAAGTACTGCAAAAGCCCCTAAAGTCCGGTCTGATTATCTGAATGATTCCATTTTTCATTGTGAATCTAGAATCCTCCGAAGGCTGACGCTCTAGACTGAGATTAAGCTCAATCTGTCAGTGCGGGTCTGTAGCACTGAAGCCTGCTTTAATCTGATGAGCTCATTCACTCACTCCACTTGCTCCCTCCGGCAAAAGTGCATTATTGTCCCCGCGCGGCCCGTGCTACTGGAGAGGCATTAAGCACCTTAACCACTGGAACAATGTGAGCAGAGCATAGGGCTGACGTAGATTTCGCTGAGTGGGGTCAGGAAAGAAAAGAACATAGCTGACCTAACTATTCCCTGACCTGCGCTGTTACCATATGAAGGATATAAAAGCATGCCTCTTCTTATCACATAATGCTTGTGCTCATAAATCTTTGCAAATAAGGGACACTGTGCCCTGCCATTTGCAGCACTGTAGCAACAAACCTCAAACAGCTGTGTGGGTTTTATCAGTTCTGACCCTGCTAACCCAGTAAAAGGAAATGGTACGTGGGTCACCAATGGATGTCAACAGTTAAAGAGAGAATTTGCTCCTGTTTACTACTGTCTAGTGTGAGGTACTGTGCATGTACACAGACAAAGCCCTATTTCAATACTTTTTAACATCCTCTTACCACTCAGAAGTGCATCGCACCAATGTGACACTCTTTGCTCTACTCACAGCACAATAAGAAGGAGCGAAAACCTTCAGCTAGTTTAGCCTCAGTGAGCTAATGCTGCTGAAGTTGACTTGGCCCCTTGCGCCTTACCCATGGGGCACTGCCTAGACATCTGAACTTCCTAATGTTTTAAGAATGTCATCAGAACTCTATGGTCCTCCTCCAGTCTGCCCCCAAAGTGAAACTCTAAAACACCCCACTCACAGACAAATCAAAACTGTAGCGCTGAATGTTTCAAGACGCCAATAATACCCTGATTGGGGCTAATATAGAAATGGAATCGCACTTGATTGCATCAGGGATTCCCCAAAAAGGCTAGGCTGATAAGGCATTCATCAACAGATGTCAGTAAAGTCTGTCTATGTAGCTGGTTAGCTAAAGAAATATTTCGATATTTCAAATGAACAGATTGGTAGTTTCCTAGTGATAGGGCTAAAGTCAATGAGGGATGAAAGGACCTGTATTATAGCAGAATGACAGAAGAGATTTTTTACTGTTAATCTTTTATAAAGTAAAGTGGCCCCATATAATTATGCATAACAAACAAGACACAGAGTGTGAAATTCTATGTATTTAACCCATTCACCAAGTAAAGCAGTGGGTAGCCAGCAATGGGGCACCTGGGGAGCAGTGTGAGGGTACGGTATTTTGCTCAAGGGTACCTCAGTGGTGCCACTAGCTCTCCTGGGATTCAAACCTACATCCTTCTGATCACAGGGGTATCATGCTAACCACTAGACCACCGGCTACTTGTATGCCTATTTTTATTTGCATTCACTCTACACTCTCATAATATAATCTACCTCGATAATCTCTCCATACAGAAGTGGACAGTCTAGATGAAAAAACAACATATAATTGCTCAATGTGTGTGTAATCGGTAATAAAAGATCTAAAAAAAATCTTTTCAGCTCAGTCAGACCCACCGACAGGGGGCTTCTGTGAGCTCAGAGCAGGGCCGTCTTCAATGCCCCCGCCTCTCCGAGCCAACTTCGGGGGCTGGATATTTCACCAGCTGCGCTTTTTCCACTCTCTCTCTCTCTTTCTCTTTCTCTCCCTCTGTCAACCCCTCCTCCTTTCTCTTACTCTCTCCCCTTCTCTCTCTCTCTCTCTCTCTCTCTCTCTCTCTCCCCTTCTCTCTCTCTGTCTCTCTCTCCATGTCTCTCTTTCTCTTTCTCTTCCTCTCCATCCTCCTGTGGCGCTGGGGCTCTCAGTCCGCGTGTCTGGAGAGAGGAGCCGCATCCATGGAGCGCGTCTTCCGCCCGCACCCTCTCCAGCTCGTCCCGCCACAGCCTGAGCTCAAATAGGAGAGAGACGCGTCCAGACTCATCTGATAGAGAAACTCGGGCCTTTCCACATCCCGTCCTCAAACTTTTAAGCTCTGTTTCTCGTGTCCCGTGTCCCCCGTCAGCTCTGGCGATGCTGAGCCCGAGGAAGGTGAACGCGAAGAGGAGGAGGAGGAGGAGAAGGGAGCTGCTGGCTGGGCAGTTGTGCGTCATGGGGCTCCTGCTCGCCCTGCCCTCAGGACTGGCCACTTTCTTCCAGAACTCTGGTGAGTTTGTATTACATTATTTATGTTTCTGTCACCCCTCTCTTGTGGAAAAGTCCGACCCGACTCTGCTGGCTGTGCTGCTCTGGGCAGGAGAATGAAGGGGCTGCGTGCACTCCGGAGCTGCGCCGCGGGCTGGACCCGTGTTTATTTGACTGAGGAGCTGGAGAGAGAACACGCTGCTTAAGACAATAGGCCGAACGGGGAAAAGGCGTTACAACTGCACATGTGGGTTTAATAAGAACTCGATTTGTCGCAGCACTCACTCCGGGCTCGGGGAAGTTTGGTGGTTTGAGTCAGCTACAGTTACATCCATGTTTGAGAGACTGAGATGGATTCTGTCCTGACGGAACAGATGTGTTGTAACACTGTAGCGGCAGCTTACAGAAGCATTGTTACAGGAACAACTGCTGTAGTTCACTGCAGACTGCAGAAGTATCATTCAGATAAATACATGTTATTGTAGATTACTGTAGATCCTTTTAGAGGATTAAGTATAAAGTTTAATCAATATGAATATTACTGTTGGTAGAACAATTGCATCAGTTCACTACAGGACTGACAGTATTATGCAGACACTATTCCAACTATTACTTCTAGTACTATACACTAGCAATATATATATATATATATATATATATATATGTGTGTGTGTGTGTGTGTGTGTGTGTGTGTGTGTGTGTGTGTGTGTGTGTGTGTGTGTGTATTACTATAGATGTTTTCAGTTTATTTACCTGTAAACTGAATAAAAGTGTTGCTTTGAATATTCTTCAGGTAAATGTGTGCATTCTGTTGATGATAACATTGCATTATGATATATTATTACTGTAATTCATTTGACAGTTGATTTGGTGTATTTAATTCATATGAAACCAACATGCACATTTAAAATCAAGTGTGTTCACATTTTGCGGTGAGGAAGATGTAGGAGGATATTTCAGAATACAGCTGTTTACTGAAAACATGTTTAAGTTTTATGGCAGCATAGGAAAAAGTTCCTCATTTGTTTCAGTGACAAGTGGTGATCAAGCAAACCCTGGGAGATGAAGTCACGTGCAGACAACAAAAAACCACAAGTAATGCTGAACTATTATTGTAGCCAAGATTACAAGGAACACAATCCTACCATTTTTTTTAGACAGGATGTCTTATGAAAGTAAACAAACAAACAAACAAACAAATAAATAAATCGTATAATTCATGTTGCAATGAGTTTGCTGTATGCGTTTTTGCCTCAGTAACATTGGTTATATAATTTCAGTTACATAAATAATTAAGTTATTTATAACACTGAGTTTTGTTGAAATTAAGGTATATAGTAGTAGCAGAGGAATATGAGTCTCCCCAGTGTCCTATAGAATATGTTTGCCTTTTATTCAGAATTCAGATCATTACAGGTCTGAATAATATTTGATCTGGAAATATCTCCAGTCTGTGGCGATAGTTATCCAAGCACTTTACTCCCTAGTCTGCCCTGAGGCTGATGAGATCTCGATGTCATGAGAGTCATAACACATGTTACTGTATGGTATTGTGTCTGTCCACTAATGGGCATTTCATATAATGCAGAAGATTATCTGGTTATGTAAGGCGATGTGTCACTAACATTTGATTTTGTGATAATGCTGCTGGGTGCAAAGGTACAAAGTATTTGCATTTGAATGCATGGCATTGTAGAGCAGTGCCTATTTGTAGTGATGGAGAGAGAGCGTGTTTGTGCGATAAGCTGGGAGAGTGCTGCTGTGGACAGCCTAGCAGGCAGCAGGGAGACGGATGCAAAGTGACTGGGCCGTCAGTTGCTGCTTGGCGCTCATGGAGACGCTCCCTAATTCGGCGCTGCATCTGGGCCAGCTAGTCCCTGCACAGGCAGCCTTGGGGCCAACCTCAGAGAACACACTCCCTCTGAGAGCCCCGCACATGCCAGGGATGGCTTTTGTCTCCTTTGTTTAATTCAGTGGACCCACAAGTCTCACTTTTGCTAGGCTGTTTTGTTCTGCAGGGCGGTTTTCCAGGGTTTTCTTGTGGGATTTTGTCTACCTTTGATTTATTTTTGCCATTCCTCCCCTCCCCCCAGTTCATTCTTTCGCCCCCGTTTGTGCTCGCCCTCAGACGTGGGTAATGCTGCCACAGAGCGCAGCTGCACTCAGGTACTTCCTCCTCACACACCACTGCACCCATCAGCAGAGAGAGAGAGAGAACAAGAGAAAGAGAGAGAGAGCGAGAGAGAGAGAGAGAGAGCGAGACAGTGAAGGAGAGGGAGAGAGAGAGACAGTGAAGGAGAGGGAGAGAGTGAGAGAGAGAGAGAGAGGCAGAGGGAGAGTGTACAGTCCGCCTGTCCGCTGTGATTTTTCACGTTAAATCCTTTCGGTGTGGCCAATTTGGGTGGTCGGTGCTTGATAACAGTGTCAAGGGCGAGGGAAGCAGGTGTAGGAGCAGTCCCAAAAATATTCAGCAGAAATGCCCCTGCAATATTGTAGGAAAGAATCCTTTTTACAGGACAAAAACAGAACAAATCTTAGAAAAATAGGATGTCATTGAGGGTTGGGTAATTTAAGGCAGTTTCATATGAACTTCATGGCAGTGATTCTCTTATTAATTGAATTCCACAGAATCTAGATTAGGATTCTCAAATAAAAAGCAAAGAATAAATTGTGAAAACTCTGTTACACTTTCAGGCTGGCCTCGTGAGAATAAGATTAATGTAAGGCCCCGGTCTTTATGTAGTTACAATCGGAGACAAGACTCTTTTGAGAAATGTGGCTTCAGTCCCCTGAGAGGGTCAGGCAAGCGTGACAGATATTTGGTCGATTACCTGTACTCTCTCTTTCTCTCTCTTTCTTTTCTTACTGATCACCCCATTCATCATCTGCACCAGCCGACTCCGTACACAGTCTTCACTTTATTATTTTAGCTGGTTTTACACCATGTTGAGCCACTAGTATGACAGCCAGCCAACCCTAGATGAATGGCTTCAGATGGCACTCGGCCCTGATGACACTTTAGAGCCACACATTGAAATCGAATGCTTAGAACAAGTCATCACTGTTGTGGAAAAAATATAGAAAAAAATCGATTTCTCATCTATTTTTATAGATTCTCGCCTCTTTTCCTTGAACTCACCACCACTCTAAATCTGAGGAGTTGCTGATTTAAAGAATTCTTATGACAGTGTTAGTAGGCCAATATGATCATGAAATTGAGCTCAAACATTCCTTAAAAAACAAAAAAAAATATTCAAGTTTAAATATTAGTCATGTGTAACTTTGTTGCTGCAGTTCAAACTATGTTCCAGGCAACAACAGTATACTAATAGACAGCCCAGCTGCTCGCATGCCATATGTTGCTATAGAAGCCGCAATCATAGCCTCTTGTTCAAATACAGCTGTGAGTCATGTAGATAGCAAGCATGTAACAGACAGATAATTATATGTACCACCGTCATGGTTTAAGTCTAGCTGTTTTCATTTATTTTATCAAGTTCTTTCATTTGGCCCATACAGCAATTTTTATCATGGAGAGCATTAGTGTGGACAACATGCAGTCCAAATGTAGCTCATAAATAGTATCGTCATAGTGTAGTAAAAGTCAAATAATTGCTTTCCGGTAATTATTTCATAATTGTGACATACCTAAATATCTTTATGTGAATAGCCTTAAGACCTTTACTTTTATTTATTTGTGCATTAATTTGTATTAAGATAAACCTTTAGTAGTCCCACAAAATTGTATTCATCTTTTCCTTAGCAGTACTTACTGTTAGGGGTATCTTGAATTAGTTTAATAGTTTAAGTACAACAGAGATCATGGTATGGTCACTATGCAATCGGAGCAACAGTCCTGATAGACACCACAACTTTGTACATTTTTGGGACTGCAGAGGCTCCCCAGTTACCTGTACTGCTGCCGCCGTTTGTAGAATCTATCCCGTCAGCCCGAAAACTGTTGACTCAGTGGTTCCAGCCATTGCTGTAGCAGTCTGAATGGAGCCACTGGCTCTTTTGTCTATGGAATACCGTCCACACAAACAGCCACCATGCTCGTGCGCCGAAGTGATCCTCCATGCTTCAGATGTCTAATCATCAATGATTCTCTTTGAAATCGCACCCTGTCAAACACTGCATTCAAACCAAGAGCTGGCACTGAATTCTCACTGCGTAGGCTGTATTCTGATGAGCCACGGTGCCACGCATACTCTGGAATGTGTTCTCAGTGATTGAAGGCAATCAAGTTATTTGATTCGTGGATGAAGTGCAAATAATGATTCTACTGTCAGAGCATTGGCAACTGTGCGCCTCATCCAAATGCAGATTACAAAAATCAACTGCTTTACAAGCACAGCTCAGTGACGCATAACTGCTAGGAAAGAAACTACAGTTTTTTGTTGTCATGTTGGTGGCTTAGACTTTATATGTATCCAGTCACAAAGACTGTTCTTGAACTCCGTTGGTTTGTAGGGATGGACCGAATATTTGGCCGAAAATGACCAAAAACACGATCGAAACTTAATGCGCCAGATTAGATTAGAGTCAACATGTCTGCCATGTGGTTGCATTTCAATATGTCTAAGAAAGACATGCGGAAAGCCATTTGTAAAGTGTGCAAAGCCAAAATTTCTAGAGGGGGGTGCATCCACAAAGACTTTCTCAACGTCAGGATTAATTTACCATATAAAATCAAAACATCCCGATCGCCATGCAGAGTATGAATCACTATGATTGTGCCAAGGCTAAGGGCATTACACAAAAAATAATTAATACACTAGTTTGTTATAGGCCTACAGAGAATGTTATATCTTTCAAAAGTTTTAAAGCACTTGTTCTGAATACACTTTGTTCATGCACTTCGTTCAGAATATTAAAATGCACTTGAATTCACTTGTTTTATGAGAGAAGATATTTAAAAGCGCTCTATAAATAAAATGTATTATTATAAGTACACAGACCCAGCCATAACGGCATAAATGTGATTCATGCTTGTTTTCACTTTTACTTTGTGATACAAAAATGATGAAGTCTATTACTAAGACCACCCCACAAACAGTTTTGTATAGAACCACTATATAAAATGTATATTGTCAATAGTGGAACCCTTCACATGCAAGAGATTTTTAAGGCATTCTTTATAGAACCATATACAACAGGTTCCTCATCACAGAGAGGGGTCAAGGGTGTACTACTTCCGCTAGTCATTAGTTTTACAGCTATTACTGGTCTCACCACTACAGAATATATAGCCTATATAGCTCTACACTAATTTTCTTTTTCTGGAATCCACAAGGTGCTTTAGTGGCCAGGTGAGAGTGAGACAGAGCAAAGAGAAAGCAGAAAAGAGAGAGGGGTTTTCTGCAGACCCATCTTCACACGCAGCAAGCCCCGCTGGACTCTCCCTCAGTGGCTCTCTCTAGCTGCACATCTCGTTAATTCAGGAGAGAGGGGGCGTCCTACATACCTTTTCTACCCTCTATATATAGTGCACCCTAAATGTCCTCATTAGAGACATGATTTATGATGCCCCTGCATCCCGCCCACTTCACGCTGGTGCATAGACAAGAGCAGACTTGGTTCCGCATTACATCTGTTTATGAAGTTAGTAAAAGCCGGCAGCTGGGGCTTACACTCCAGGGAGCGAAACATATGCCCCAAATGAAACCTGGACCTTTGACTACAAAGTTCCAGTGAAAGTATAACTTTTTGGCATTGATTGGCGCAGCCAATTGAGGATGAATTTAGCATCTGGGGACTGATATGCATGTTTTAATTTTGCTGATGTCACCTTATCTGTTAGAGGATCTGTGAACCTCCTACTGCTGTTGACACCCTTGTTTTTAAGACAGGCTAATGATCTGTGGTTTGTAACAATTAGGATGTACAGTCATTACCAGTGACAAACATTCTGATATTTAACTAAGTATGTCACAGTAGCGCTGCACTTCTGATTGTTTTCATTTTAGGATATTGCATACAGTGCAGAATATATGAAAATTATGTTTCACATTATTAACTGAAAGGATAAAAACTTGTCTTGCTTGTTGTTACCTATTATTATTTCCAAAAGGTCTATTTTCAGTGAGCTAAAACAGTGTTTAAATGTGGATGAAGGGCTAGATAGAGCTATACTTTAAAACATATGTTTGTACATGTAAACAAGGCCCAAAAACAGACTGTCACCTGGAGTCTCGCAAACTGTGTCAGATCTTGAATGAATGTGGTTTGTAGAGCTGATGTTTTCGTGCCCCCGCTGGTGAGTTAGCATTTAGCTTGTGTGGTTCATTTAAGTTTTAGGTTTTTACTTCACTCTCACCAGGGAGTGAGATATGTATCATTATACTTACATATTTGAGAGGATTCATCAACCTCTAGTAGGATATTTAGCTGTTGGCATCTTTAAAGTGTATCTTTAGGTATCTTTGCTCTATTAGTGTCAATAACGTAAATGCCAATGTAATGATGTCCTCATGAACCTTGAAAAGTAGTGACACCATAAGGCGTGACTGACAGAGAGACATGAGAAAATGTAAACTCAGAAAAGGCATCTTGTTATCAGGCGTATGAGTCATAATACAGCACTTCATTCAGAGCACTCCACTGAGTAATTAGCTTGGCACCTTTACTCACATTAACAAAGCTAACACAATCGAAAAGCATTTCACCTACAACAAGTGAGGCACAGGAACTGATTAGCCTTTTAATTGCTTAGTTGAGATTAATTGAGAGTTGGCTGTGGGGCGGAATGGAAATTGCCAGCTAGTGTGGGAGAGTATAGCTCATTACTTTTCAGAGAAGAAGCATGGGGAAGAAATGCCATGTTCAAATATCATTTATTCAAATGTGTTGGTATTTCTTCACAGTAAAAAGACAAATATGCTTAGAATATTATCTTGCACAAACAAAGGATAATGAGTTGTGAAGCTTTTTCTCTATAGACCGCTTTGAATTTACATAAGCCATTGTTTGATTTTCCATCTGACTACATAAAGCTGCCATCAAAAACGAATTTGATGGGGAAATAATGGTTTAGGACATAACCTGCCCAAGATCTAGGGCTCTACACTTGATGCTACCAGACCAGGAGTACAATTCATGTTTTTTTCTTCCAAAAGTCCTTACCAGGGTTGTTTGAATCATGTTCTCAGGATTTAAAGGTTTCAAAGTCACAAATCCATTGCAAGTGCAGAATGAAGCAAGTTTATATCATACAGATCTCTGATTATGGTTCCTTCTTTTTAAGCCATGTGAACATTTATATTCAGCCTTTTTTGTGTTATCTTGACAAAATTGCACAACAGTGACCTGTTAGGCCTCTTTTCCAGTCCCAACTGAAATGAGATAAGTTTCTCACTATTTATGTTTGACATCTTCCTCTTAAAGTATTTGCACAATTTTCCACTCACAAGTGTAGTTGATTATTTGAGGTATGTTTAGGGTCCAGCGTTTGCTAGTTTGCTCTGGTGCTATGAGACAAATGTAGCTAAAACACAATGGAAAAAATGCTGAGTGGCAGATTTCTACTTTGTCATATGGATTTTCAGCCAGTTCATTTCGTTACTTGGATTGCGGCGAGGACAGTAAAGAGAAGAAGTGCCTTGCCTAGTCACTTGACCAGTCATACTTTCCAGACAGTCTGTCTCACATAAAGTTGTGGTTAAACATCACACAGCAGCAAATAGTGACACTGAGAGGAAATGCGGCCG
Source organism: Hemigrammopetersius urotaenia (assembly GCA_037974485.1). Classification (NCBI taxonomy): domain Eukaryota; kingdom Metazoa; phylum Chordata; class Actinopteri; order Characiformes; family Alestidae; genus Hemigrammopetersius; species Hemigrammopetersius urotaenia. Next base: position 17,211,394 of record JBBPDC010000149.1, on the reverse strand, counting down.
AGGCTCAAACATCCAGCTGTGTTGGTCCCACCATGCAGAGAAACAGAAGGAGCTGAAGGGTTAGGAAGGCTCAGCATGCATGCTGTACATTGAAATGGTTAACTGAAGTGGTGACTAAAACGAGGGATTTGAATGGTCAGTAGATCAGCTTCAGCTAAATCCAGGACTCATACATATTCAGCAAATACAGCAAAACATATTCAGAATACAAGACCTGACAGGGAACCCAAAAAGTAAAAGCTAAAGAACAAATCAGGAACCGTAAAGATAATGGACATGATGTTATTGGAGTCATTCTGGTACAGATATTTAGATTTGACTTAAATTTGGTATTTGTTGAAAATGTTCAGGGCTGTTTTTCCCAAAGGGTAGGTCATGGCCCCATGGTGGTCCATGCAGGTACAGGGGTCATTTACAATTAAAAATATATATAAATTTCTATTTTGTAAGAAAGTTTGACAGTACCATAAAGAATTTATGATTAAATATTGAATGTTATTTACCATCTAACAATCTACTTAATTTAGATTAATTTATCAGCAATTTTTTATTATGTATCTTGTCATTAGTGGGGACTAGAGCCCGACCGATATATCGGCCGATATTAGTCATTTTCCAAACTATCGGTATCGGCATTTATAATGGCCGATAAA
>JBBPDC010000149.1:17200239-17210289 GCA_037974485.1 Hemigrammopetersius urotaenia | reverse complement strand
GCAACACTCGTGTATAACGCGCCACACATCCTGCAACCTGCTGATCCAGCCAGAGTCGGGCAGAGAGAACCAGTTATGCGCGAGTGAGATCATCGGTGAAGTGTGTTCAACAACTAATGTTAGGGAAATCTGTTAATGTTTTGTTGCACGTTTCTGAAATAAAAAAAATATATATATATAATACATATATCGGACGATATATCAGAATATCGGATTTTAAAACCAACAAATATTTGTATCGGTATCGGCCTTCAAAATCCTTCAAAATATCGGTCGGGCTCTAGTGGGGACTGTAATTGACAGAATATATCATGACTGATGAGGAAAGAGTTCAAATGGAGCTGCACTATGATACACTGGAGGTCAGTTGCTCCAGCTGGCAAGAAAAGTATGTTTCCTTCAGGATTTCAGGAACCTTTCTGTTCCTTTAACGTATCAATCGATGTCTCAGACTCAGTTCTGTCATTTACTGAGGAGGGTTTCTGTTGGTCTCTGAAGCCTTCGACCATGCAGGCAGAGCAATCTATAATTCAGGAGATCGATGTGTGTCTGAGTGTTTACAGTTGTGGAGAAACCGTGATGATTCCTCTCACTGAGCTGTCTGACCAATCCCCCTCCAATCCCCTCGTATGTTGTACTGTTCTTCACGTGCACTCCAATCTCCAGCTGGAGGGAGGGGGAGCCCTCTGCAGAGTGACGTCCCAGAAAGAGCCACTCCTGCTGGGTAACCTCCAGCCTCAAAGCCCCCTGCCTGGCCCTCCAGCCTTTTGAAGGAGTGGCGTAGATGAAACTGTCCTCCAGCTCGGCTGCCTGACAGCAGACACGCGCATCAGGAGCCTCACCGCCACCAGCCTCTAATGAGCCTCTTAATGGCCTGTCACATCCTTAAACGACCCATCATTGATACTCAATCACCAACGATAAATATAACCTCTGAGAGTTTCTCTTTCTGACAGTTTGTTTAGGTTACTAACCGGTAGAAGTCAGAGTTATCATGACCGATAACAAACGCATAATGCACTTTCATATTAATTATTCCTCACTGATATCCCTAGAATAGAAGTATAATGTAATTATCATCTTAATTTGATGAAGCATGTGTTTATCTGTGTTGTGAAACAAATTAATCCTGGATATGTTGCCATGTTTTTTTGTCATTTCTTGATATGAAAAAACAAAACAGTCTAAACAGTGTAATTACATGACTCTATAAGTGATTGTTGTAAAGCTTAAGTGATGTAGGGTCTGTATCTATATAAAATTAGAATAAATCTAGACTTCTTATGTTAATATCTGTAATTATGAACCACATACATGATGGCTGAGCCAGATTATTTTTAGAGGTCCATTCATGGTATAATTATTTTTTCTGGTTTATCAGTGAGTGTAATTACAGATGGACAGGAGCTGATTGTTTTTCCCTGCAGAACTGCAGGCATTGCCAAGCGGATCCTGCAGAGAACGCCACTACCTAGAGCTTCTCTACAGGTCTGCCCAACAACTTTCCTAGCTCCACCTAGTTCTGTCCCATATCCTGGGCCTCACCTGCATAGATAATGAAGATAAACTAGGTAATTAAAGTTTGGCAGGGTGGACGGATGTGGGGCTAAATTTATCTCTGTGCTGACAGTATGGGGTCGGATGTGCAGGCCCTGCTGAATGTATAGCGCAGAGTTCTTCCGAGCACCTGCTTTTTGGGGCAGCCTTTTTGTTCAGGTCATGTACTCAACATGTTACTTCAATACAGTACATGACCAGATCATCTCTTCCAAACAACGGATCTTAACTCTTACACATCAAAGTCAAAATGATTGAATGATTTCATAATGACACAGTAAGTTACTCAATAGCATTTACATTTGATTTAAACTCTTTTTCGTCTATTCAGAGTTTCTCTAGGAATGCGCAAAAATGAAGAGAAATAAAAACATTGTACATAAAATAAAGTAACTATAATTATTACAATATTTAGCACTGTCAGAAATGAATATTTTTTGTTCTTTGAAAGTTGGTTTTGGTGTTTGTTATTTTTGGGAACTTTTTGGGGAGTTTTTGGATACTGGTTGCATATGATGTTGCCATGCTAGCTGTCACAAATGCCCAAGGGATTGAGGGACAGGCGCAGATTTCCATTTCTTAAGACTTTTATTTACAAACAGAAACAAAAAGGCACGAGGGCCAAAACATCAAACGTAACCTAGAACTTTTTACCACACAAGACTGACCTTAACTCTTCTCATGGATGACGGACGGGTACAAAAGACGGTGAACCGACACTGGTGTCTGAAACAAGGCAAACTAAATATAAACAGGACCAAGACAAGAACCAAGAACCAACACTAACACACACTTAGACTTAAACACAAGACAGCTGTAAACGGCATGGTAAAATGTAAAAAATAATCTTTGTGAGTTTTTAAATTTTTTTTATTAACATTCAAATTATTCTAATTATAAGTCATAGATTTGGCACATTATTGTAAACATAATTAATCTTCTTTTCGTCAAAAAATATCCCGTTCGTTTGGCTGGCATCTAAGGGTCTTGCTCAGGAACCCAGTGGTGGTATGCTGAAGGTAGGGTTTGAACCCATGATCTCTTGGTTCAGAGGCAACTCCCCTCTCTTTCATCTATAAAGCCTGATATTTCTTGGATCTGCACTTATGGAGGATTCACCTGTGCTTTTTCTCTCTGTGTTTCCATGAGCTATGAGTGAGAAATAGTACAAACATGTAACATAAACATAATATAAATGACTCAAAACTGACATCACTGATGATGCAAAAATCTCTATAGTAAGATTCAGAGTCAAACACTATATATACTTGATGCAGCTGAGACGGTTTGTTCCTGAGGACCCAGCTGGTCATATTATCTTCAAGATAATAGAATAGTACCCTCTCCACTACCACCCCCCCCCCCCTACCCGCTTCTTGTCAGTTACAGTGTTTTGTCTATCTATTCTGTTGCTTCCTATTTTGTTATAAAGTTATAAAATAATAATGTTATAAAATATATGTGTGGTCCTGTGTTATTTATTTTTGTCCTGACTACTGTCAGTATGGTTAAAATGACAATAAACTTTCATGACTTGACTTGAAAACAACTGATCTTTAGAAAATCCAAAGCTCCATAAGACTGCAGAAGGCATGATAAAATGCTCTAAATAAAGAAAGCTCAAAATAGTTTCAGCATAAACACTCTGCTTTCTTGGAACATAATTTTGTTGAATGAGGGCACCAAAGCATCTGTGAACTGCCTCCCCACAAATAGACCTGTTGTTGTGTGAGTGGTGCAAAGTTACATAACCTGTCTTAGTCATGTCTGTCCTTTGCAAAATTATTTGAACATGGGGATGAACACCTAAGGCTTTCCCCTGGAGCTGGCTTTTACTCTCCTACATCTCTCCGTGTCTCTCTGTATGATTTATTTTGCTGTTTGATAGTTTCCCTCCGAGTATTTGTGCCGTGGTTAGGCCAAGGGTCATACCGCTCTGAACGGGTTAGTGTGTGCCTCTTTGTTTTATGATGCACACCATGTGCTGACTTCGTAAACATTTCAGAGGACGGGAATGTAAACCTTGTTATGTAATTATATCATATTTTACATAACATGTGCGTTGGGTTGTGGGGTGAGGGGGTATTTCCACTCCTCTGACTTTCTTTTTATTTTTGAGAGAAATATGGTAAATATTTGTAGAAATGGTTAGGAAAGATAAAATCGTGCAAGACCTCTCTACTTTACCCGTTGTGACAAGCCGCCTTAAAAAAGTTGCTGCTATTATAGTGGAGTAAGGCTGTCATTTAATTTATACACATATGTTTTAGGTTCTCTTTAGGTTCTTTTAAGTCGGTTTTTAAAAGATATTTAAGGAGAAGTATATTGTGTGTTTGACTTCTATGTCGCATTATGTGTGTGTGTATGTGTGTGTGAGTGTGTGTGTGTGTGTGTGTGTGTGTTTGCGTGTTTGTGACTGCATGTGAGTTGATGTGTGTGCAGTGTGCCTGTGAGTGTGTGCTTTGTTCATCTTAGTGTTATGTCATCACTGCTTCCCTCTGGTCTGTTCGGTTACGTCACATCTCCATAGTAACTTCCTTCCTCCCCCTCGCATGTGTGTGTTCTGAGTGCATTCTGGCTCATTGCACAGGTAATGGCATTTCTACACAATGTGTCAGAAAGTAACACAATGGCTCGGCCATGCTCGTGTTCCAGCGGAGCTGGCATGGGAAGGCTGAGCTGCTTCACTTTAATGGATCACCTCCCGCTCTCCCTCTAACATGATTTTTCACATGGCAGGCGCACGGCATGGCTGATTAGGCGCTTGTGTTTTAACCAGGCAGAGGCATTCGTTTTACCTATACAGACAAATTGAATAGACTCGGGTAATTTAAGTTAAACAGAGCTTTACTGTTCCCGAGTGGGGCAGAGATTGGGCCTTTCGTCGGGTGGTTGTAAGGTCGATCCCCGGTGATGCCACAGCCAAGAGAGCATAGTTGTCCTTGGTCTTTCAGGGTGGCTCTCCCCCACTGCTCAGTGCAATGAGGGTCTATTATTTGTCCACTAATGTTGCTATAGTGGCAGTTTGCAAAGATGTGGTGACTGGGTTCTCATGCCTCAAAAGAAAGCACATGCCAACCAACTTCCTAGTGTTAATATTGCCATGTGATGGGGGATAAATGGGTGTAACTGGCATTGTGTAAAAACAACAAAGATTTACTTGTAAGCTGCCATGGACTATCAATTTTTGATTAAGAACTGTGAGACTGGACAAACATACTGCCCAGTTTAATCAATTTTACACCTGCAGTGTAATAGCGTCTGTACACACCCTTTCTGTTCCCAAACATTATCAGTGCATTGTTTGGGCCCATCCTTGGTGCGAGAGAAAAGAGAGTGGAGAAAGATGATGGCGAGAGAAAGGAGGAAATAGAAAGGGTTGTTGTAGGTGCATTTGCTCTCAGCTCCACCTTCCTGCTCTTCTCCCTCTGGAGAGATCACTGCTGTCGTCTCGCAGACTGAACCAGAGAAACACATCATATTTACAGTCCATGTCACAACTATCCGCACTTTACATGATTTCTTTACTCTTGACATCGCTGTACCTCAGGGTGCCATGCATTATTGATCAACTTCTCCTGGGATAGCCTGAGCCTGACTGCAGTGCAACAAAAGGCTGTTTGTGAAAGCACCACTCAAGTCCACTGTCAATACATGTTTGTGTGTGTGTGTGTGTGTGTGTAATACCTTACCTTACTATCAAAACAAAACTAAATAATATTGATATCAATCACAGCAGGGCTTTCAGGGTGCGTATGACGTCATTGCTCATGTCACAGTGAAGATCCATTTAGTGTTGGCGCTCCTTGCTCTAAGCACTGTTTATCTTCAGCTTTTATTTTTAGCTGGAGGAGCTGTAAGTCAGAGTAGTTGCTTGTGCTCGGGAGTGAAGAGGAAATGAGCAGAGGTTCTTGAGGACGCTGTAACCCAGATGACAGTGCTGCCAGAATAACCCCCCCCCACCCCCCCACCCCCAGTCCAGCCATGCGGGGCCCTAGGCCTCCCTGTGATGTCACATTTATTACACCTTATCCACAAACAGACAGGCCTCATGAATATTCCACAGCGCTGCACAGACTGTGAAGACGCTGGGCTCCACTCCTCCCAAATAATGCAGCAGGCGGTGCGCTCCTGAGCCTGTGATGTTGTGACACTGCGTAACTCTTTGCGCCTCACGGTGTCCCTGTGAAGGCTGTAGAAATGAGAGCAAACAAGTAGCAGTGGCCGTCTGGTCCAGTCAAGGCCTGTCCAGGGCACGCTTTGAGATATCGTTACTCTGTGGGTCATTTTGAGATACTGAGCTGTGACATTACACAATCTTCTTCTCTAGGTGACACATGGGCTGCCAGATGGATTATCAGTATCTGTGAAAGCGATGCACCAATCTGTACTAATTTCACACTCTTTTCTAAACATAATGATACATTTCTGAATATTTTCAGAGCAGAATATATCTGAACTTCAGGCAAACTGCTAGTTGGGGTATATTCCAACCATAGCTGCACATTTTTGGAATTTTTTGGCCAGTTTCAGTTATTGATAACACCTTTTTTAAAAACAGTTCCACTCCACAGCATAGCCCATTCATGAAGTGCAATGAGTATTGAAATGGTAAAAATCCTAACTGCTAATACTAGCTACCTCATTGACAAGCAAAAAAGCCAAATAATGACTACAGAATAAAAACTACAATAGATGAGGAGAACCACTCACATCAGTGTTAAACACAGGCCACACCTCTAAATACTCCTGAATTTATTTGCGAAAACAAATTAAGGTTAGAAAAATTATGAGTAACATCAGGTAATGTCCATTGGCTTGTATATGAATGTAGTGTTTAAAATAAGTCCCGATAATATTCTTTAAGCTAGATAAATCACTGCAGTCATAAGAATCTAATAACTAAAATTAGACAATATTTAGACACCTTCAATATTTTCACTTTGCCACATCAGAGTGTTCCGGTGCATGGTCGAGCAAAAATAGGCATCAAGTTATACAAAAGCAATTATAGCATCAATCAAATGGGTGATTGTTATATTGTCAGCTAATGCACAATTCTACGGTTATTTTCCAGCAGTTTCTGAGCAAGCCCCTCTGTATGTGACTTTGCTGTGGCCTGATGAGTGTACTCTCTTCTTCACAGACTATGCCTTCTCCGAGGCCACGGACAAGTGGGAGAGCCGCAGGCTGCTGCAGCACTTAACCAATGACTCGGAGGAACTAGGGCCGCACCCCAGGAACTGCACTCCACCAGGTAAGAAGCTGCACTCAGCATCTGCCAGACACAGTGAGACCGCACTGGTGTTATTTTATGTGTTACTTAACCTCTGTAAATAGCAAATATGGCTGAAACTTTATGTTTATGTTGCACACAAAAGCAGAAGTATGACCTCTGTAAAAGTGGACAAGTAAGATGTCAGATGGAGTTTTACTTCTGCATTTGTGTTTTGCACAGCTCAGCTGTAGTGCTAGTTTTCCACAGGGAAGTGCTTATATTGAGAATGGTGTTATGAAAAGGGACCTTTGTGTGAAATGAGTTCACACATGCAGTATTACTGTCACGCACACAAACACTCAGGTTTACAGCTCCGCTTTGTAAAGGTCACTGTGTTGTGCCGTTTTGGGGACGCTGTTTGTCACTTTGGTCCAGGTTTGGCCTACAGAGGGGGGATCCCTGACTGACTGGTTGAGTTGGTCACTGGTTCCTTTGTTGCTCTCTGAGTGAGTAATTCCGCTGACACAGACGACGCTATTGTTGCTCCGGAGGCTCACTGAGGGCTGAGGAGGGTGGTGGGGGGGGCGTTTGGGGGCCATTTGATATTGTGGTGTACAAGCCTTGCCGAACAGAGGGCTAATTATGAGCGGGGGTCACAGGTTACAAAAGAGAGTCATACCACCCACAAGTGAAGGACACTGTGAATAAATATCAACAAAGATGAAATTCATCCCAAGCCAATGTTTAGCACGGCAAAATCTGAAGTCAGAAAAAGTGCAGCTTTGCCAACAGCCATTGTCGATCACTGAATTCTTTTTTTTTTGCTGACTTTGAAACAACTGTAAAGCCTGTTTGTACAGATACGCAGTCTTTTCTCTGAACAGTAAGCAGTGAAATGATTTGATGAAATACTTTGTCAATGAAGAATTCCATGCATGCAGTTTCTCCCTTAATTTCCATGAATTAGATCTTGACCAGTCTTATACCAGCAAAAGTTTCTGATCTATTCATGGAATGTTACTGCTAGCTTTCACTTCTCTGCTGCATTTTTTGCCCATTAAATTGGGTAATCCTCCTTTACCGTGTAGAGCAGGGGGCTGCTTGCACCAGAGCTTTAAACTCTTAGCCAATGTAAAGTGGCTAATTAGAGGAGGTCTTTGTGAGAGGAGGTGTCGCGGCTGAACAAAGGAGTCATCGATGCTGTAGGGCAATTGATTAGTCGACTCCTCTTCCAACCCCAAAGCTGTCCCTTCAGCCACTGCAGTGCTTCTGCTACAGAGCAGCTCTAGCACAGCAATGTGTCAGTATAACTATTCATATTGGGCTTATCAGAACTGCTATATCTAGAAAATGGCTTCTCATGTTCGAATATTGAATGTCATGGGAAGTACAAACGTCTGACAGTGTTTTAATATTTCCTCTGTAGTTTTTGGGGAACGCTCAGGGAATAGTCTGCAGCCGAACAAGACTGATAAACAAGCCAGGGCAGATAACATTATCTCACAGAGACTAAAAGACTGGAGGTAAAAGGTTGTTTTTCATAAAGGATTAGCTACAGCTCATAGTCTGTTGCAGCTACTCTTTGCTAATTGCTGTGTTGTTGAAAAAGCAGCTTGCTGTCCGGCCCGTGTTTCCAAGTGGAGTCCTTGTGTTTTAGGAGGCCCCAGTCCTTGCCAAGCATCTCCTTGATCTCACCATTAAAGTCCAAGTTGCTCTTTAAAGCTCTCGCCTGTGCTGGGAGTCCAGATACACCCCCCTCTCCCTTTCACCCCAACAGCCTGCTGCCTTGGCACAGGTTTAGGGTTTCCTTACTACCATGAGTTCCCCATTGCTTTGGCTTTAAACAGACTCTACTAGAGGATTTGTCTTTTTCCAGCTCATGATGTTTTATTCTACAACTCTGTTGTCCAATCTATATTTAGATAAAGAATCCTAATGGCTTGTTTTTCCTTGATTAGTCTTGACTCTGAGAATGCAGTAATTATTTTAATTGCAATTATTCGCGCTTTTCTGAACATCTTTTTTCCCCTCTATATCTCTCAGAGACAAATGTTCAGCATTATTATACTTGTGAAGACATTTACTGGCTTGTGTAAATCTGTAGCTGAGTAATACTACACCTACACCTGAACATAGCCATAACCTTAGCCTCAGTATCCAAAATAGGATTGTTCTTTTAGTTTTTTATGTGGTGAAAATTGCTAATTTCCAGCAAAAAGTCCTCGCTTCTTCAAATCTTCTGACGTTTTCCTATGGTAATGAGTATTTGTGGTACCTACTAATTCATGAATACATGAATGCTGGCACATACACACACATTCACACGCGCACACACACACACACACACACACACACACACACACACACACCCCACAGTTCTTTTGGGAAATTGCTAAGAGAGAATCTCTCCCTCTCTCAAATCTCTGTATTATCGCAGACACAAATTGACACTGCAGCAGTTCAGCCTACCCAAAGCATTCAGACATTCATCATTACACCCAGGCAGTGCAGTGATTAGCTTGATTACTAATGCTAATGTGCTGTAAATTAATTCTACATCCATCAAGTCACATTGTCTGCCATGCTGTTTGAGGCTGGGGGTGCGGCTAGACTGATGAGATTATTTGACTATTAACCCTCTAGGGAGGGAGAGCCACTATCTGGTCGCTCCTACAGCCTAGCTAATTCTGGAACGTTTAAATATGCTGACTAAACCAGCTAAATTACATTTAGCTCATTGCATCTGTTCTTTTCCTGGACTATCTTTCATCATCATTTCGTTATATCTGAGTTGAAAAAGTGACCAGTTTTATATTCCAGTAAACCCTTCAGACTCTCTTTGAGTGGATCATCTGAATAAATGACATAGGTTTTGTTTGCAAGATGTTTTCTGAATTTGACTGACAAGTACATGAACCATTAAAGATAAGTTTTGTCATCTCTTCTCAACACAATACTGATTTTGGGCAACAGGGAGATACCGGCTATGTCACGTTCCCCTCCCGTCTACGTGTTGGGGAGCTGAGAGAACCACGGGAAGCCGGCATGCTGGAGTCGAAGTGTTTATTCAAAATCAAGAAAGCAGGGAAAACAAAAGAGGCTCGTGGGCCATACAAAACAGAAAACAGAACCTAGGGTCAGAATACGGGGACAGGACACACAGAAGGAGAAAGGATTCGACACAGAAGGTCTGTGACGTATATGACGTATAATACAACAGACGCGGAGCACACCTTACATACAGGACAGGACAAGGCAAGGACCAACCAGGGACA
>JBBPDC010000149.1:17176924-17188854 GCA_037974485.1 Hemigrammopetersius urotaenia | reverse complement strand
AGGACATGATACGAAACCAAGGAAACACAAAAGGCAATGAACACAACACAGGACAGAATCAGAACTAAGGTTCCTCAACGTAACGCTGGAATCATAACAAACAGAAAGCATGAACAGAAACATTCAAAAAACACAAGTCCAGAGCGTGACAGTCTCAAATGGAAAACACTCACTTTAAGTTAAAAGCGTGATGTTTTAGCCCATCTACACGACTGTATCTTCAAGGCGTACTGGGACATTATATCTTAGACTTAATCTGGTTAACGTTTTGCCGGAGTATAGAGAGAGATCGTTTTCTTTACATGAAATTGCATATAACAATAACAGTATGTAAAAAAAATCCACTTTTGACTCTCTAAAGCAGCAGTTCTCAACAGGACTCCCAAACATTACATTTTTTGCTCTAACACAATAGATATGGAACATCAGGGGGTCCCAGAGGACCAGTTTGGGAACAATTGCCCTCTTCTTTAAAGAGTGTAAAAGTTAATTAGTTCTCTACATAATGTTAAGGTTGTATTCCAGTAACATTTTATCCCTAGAAATGAATACCAAGAACCATTAAGGAACATTTATTTTCATTGCTGGTTTCATGTCTTATTATTCTATGTTTTATTCATATATTTATTTTTATTTTAGATTTTTAGGCTCTGTTTTAATAGCATATTTTTAAAAGCGTTCTTTAAAAAACACTATGTATTCAAAGCTATACTTTTTTTGCCATGTCACCATCACTCTTACCTTAGTGTGATGTTCTGTCTCTGTTTGCTCCTCTAATTTGTTGAAGACGTTGAACCTAACATGCTCTGGCACTCAGATCTCTCAGATGCTTTTTTTAGCTATCATTATTGACAGCACTTCGTTCCTTCACTCCACCTTTCTCAGAAGCCCTTAGATCTCAGCAGTCGGGATTTCCCTGAATGATTTACCACTAAACTACGGCAATGAAGCAAACCCGGCTGTGACATGGCCTCCCATCACATCTCACTATTACACATTTTTTGCAATAATAAGGAACAGCATTAGTTGGCTACGTGCATATTTAAGCTGTCTCACCGGGAGAGTGTATGGAAGACAGATAGCCAAGGACAGAGGCTCAAGGGAGCCCTTATGCAGGGAAATTGAATTCACCTTCAGGTCACCCAGAGAAGCGTCATGACGGTGAACCTATTGAATACTGTGAACTCTGAAATCTTCTTTTGTAGGAGGTATTTAAATCGTCCAACAGCAGCTACGTTTCCTCCTTAGTGGCAAAACCCTGTATGACCTTTTCCTTTTTTAAGCATGTCCCTCATAACTTATAACAGTAGTAAAGTTGGATGGGGAAGAGGAGAATAGTTCAGGCCAATTAAAAGCATGCGGGTGTGGAGGTGCAGCAGTGGACGCTGTGTTTGCTGTGCGGCCCACTGCCTAGCGCAAAGACTTCCCACTGCGTATAATTACACGGGGTGCAGGACTGCAGTGTGTGTGTGTGTGTGTGTGTGTGTGTGTGTGTGTGTATGTGTGAGAGAGAGAGAGAGAGAGAGAGAGAGAGAGAGAGAGTAGAATCTTCTAATTTTCTCCTCTGATAGTCTTCCTAGCCATGCTCCTGGAACCCACATTCATCAGTGCCAGGGCAGAAAGACTCAGAACATCCCCCCCACCTTGGAGGAAGCCCACCTGCAGTTCAGCCAGACCCACTTTTTTCTGGAGTTTTCACATGATCCTGTGACATTTCTCTGCTTTTTCTGGAAAATGTCTAGGGCACAATTTGGTGTGTAGTGCAATAGTGGACAATAGTGGTTTTTTAACTATTAGAAACACGATGCACAACAGATAAACGTGAACTGATTTGATTTTAATTATTATTCACTATGTCTATAAATTAAGTAGGAAAATTCCATCCAGAGTGTTGATTCTAAATGTTCAGTTAGTGTCCGGAATATAGACACAAACCTGCCAATACAGAATAACAAATAATACAATACATCACAATAGCAAAATGACAGTAATTACTGCAAATGGTGCAAAATGATGACAGACATATTTTAATATTATATTGAGATAATTATCATTGTTTTATCACTCAGCCCGTTTTTCTATTCTGCACAATTTAATGCCCAGTTTTTACGCTGAATACATGTACAGACGTTAAGGCATGTTTTGTTATTTCTTGCATTCAGTTTTGCTGTTGTAAATTTAAATATGTGTGATGAAATTTGAAAGTGTAGCGAAACGGCAGGAGTGACTGAGTGACCTGTCTTGACCCTTATCTCCCACCATAGCTCTCTCCCCAAGTAATTGCCCTCCACTTTCCTGGAAAATTCCACTTTCCTACACAATTCTACAAGTCTCATTCAACATAGCCAGGTCTTCATGTGTTGCCTTCTACACATGCCATGCTTCACATGTATAACGACCGCCAGACGAGTCCCTCGTGTTCTAATGAAGGATGGCCTGAAGGAGGGCTCTCACTCAGAACTAATGCAGCACTTGACGGAGGGGCCGTCTCTGCAACTGCTTTGTTCTTCTGCCTTGTTTTCTGTGTTTATTTTTAGCCATGCTGTCGGGTTTTTACGCTCCACTGCCGCGCTGATGCACATGTGCCCAGTTTAGTTTTCCCTCTCTCTCTCTCTCTCTCTCTCTCCCTTTCTTTCTCGTTCTCTTTTCGCCGCATGATGGGCAGCAAAACCTGGCTCAGTGCGTGATGTCATCATCAATGCTTCTGGGACACTTGAGTTGACTGAGATTATGTAACACTCTCAGCTGGGAGAAAGCCATGACATCACTCAGGCTATGGTTAAACCTGAGCCGCGGGCGCTAAATCCAGCGGTGGAAGAAAAGATCACTTTAGTTCTTAATGTATGCTGATTAGTGGTGCCCCTGCATGCGTTTGTTTTTTTCCTGACCTCAGCATCTGACCTGCATGTATAGAAATTCAGATGTAGTGGTAACTCAGCATCGCCTGCTCTTCCTGACTACTTTATCAAATTTTGGTTGCACCGGGTAACACATTTTTATGAAAAGTCTGTTTCATTGCAGTTGTTGATGTTACTTAGTCAGGTTTTGCACAAGATTCAGAAAATCACCTTCAGTGGTTCTAGAGATAAACTAAATTGTATGTATATTTTTCATTATAAGGTTGTTATAATACTACTATGCTGCCCTACAAAGCCAAAGTGCAGTAACTACAGATTAGGTCAAAATTAACTTTAGACTACAATTTTAGGAAATCTCCTTTGTCTTGTGAGAAAATATCCTGGTTCAAGCTTGTCCCATTTCAGAGAAATTATGGTATCAAAATCCATACTAATACTAAAACTTCAAAGCCATTTTTCTCAGTTTCAGCTTTTGCGTAGTTACTGCACTTTGGCTTTGTAGGGCAGTATTATTTTCATATTAGTCTCACTGATGCGTGTGTCTCATGGTCAATGCGTGAGAGTTGGCAACCCTGTTATCTACATGTACAATAAACAAACAACATATTAATATGCAAAACGTTATAAGTATAACAAAAGACCATCAGTTGAGTCGCCAAGTTTAGTTTTTTCTAAAAATGACGTTTCAAATGAAACCCTTGAAGCTACATGAAAATAAACGTTACCACCAAAATCAGCACAGAGATTGTAGAAGACATGGAATGGAACTATTTTTTTGTTGCCTGGTGCTATCATTCAGATCTCATAATATAAATCTGCTCTAAATTACAAAAATCAGAAAGTCTTTAAAAGCAGTTATTGGCTCATATGGAAATTACTTTAATGAATTCTAACAAAAAGTATGACATTATTTTATATTATACATTATTTTCCTCCTTCTGCAAATGTAGTTAATCAGCAAAAGAGCAACGTTTGACGTTTGTTTCCTTTGATTTGGCCAACAACAAAAGAATCTTGTGTACAGGCTCATGGTGTTAAATAATCAGAAAGGGCTCAGTTATGTGATTTCTGATACTGTATGACATACTGTTAATAAAGCTAATTAAAGCTAATTAAAATGGACAAAAGGAAGTAGCATATTCAAAAAAATTTTAACAGCTGTCTTGAAACCTAAATTTTGCCGTATCGTTTTTTATAGATAACAGTAATCTTAATCTTAAAGAAGCTAATAGTCTCATTTTATAGAAGCCAGTTTTAGTCAGCAAACATGTCTTGACTGATCAGCTGAGGGTTAAAGGGGAAAAGGTGCATTAATCACACTTTTTTGGCCCAGCTGAGTATTTTGCATCTTAATCAAAATCCAACGAGAGTAGAACATCTGTAATTATATTATTTGTTATAACAAAACTGATGTGCACAAGCAAGAGCTTGAGATTACCTATGAAAATTGCCCCTAGCCACCTTTTTGGAATTACACCTGTGGTGTTATCTTAGACATCAAATTCTACTTTATATTGCATATTCATTAACAGTGAAATCAATTCACCCTCCAAAATCTCCCAGAACAGTCTGTGTGCCCACATCAACAGGGTACTGTAGAGTTTACAGACGCAGTTCAGTGCTGCGGGAGGAAGGAAGTTATGGTCGCTCTCTTCTGTTTACAGTAACAAGAGCTAAAATCACCCAGACAGCTTTGTGGGACTATGATACATTTTTATCATTTTATCATGAAGATGAGGTTAATATATAAATTTAAAGCCTAACACTTTTAAGTTTTAAAATGCAAATGATGGCCTAAAAATGACAAAAGACATTTTTACACATTGGATAAGTTGGTTTATTAATAAAGGTAGTCTGCAGTATCTGGCGAAAGCAAACATGACAGTGATTCTCAGTGGTAACGGTTCAAGAGGACTGACGCTGTGGTTCCAGTGGCTGATGGTGAAGTTGGACGGTGACATTCCGCCCTCATTAAATGGCCACTGCCCTCAATTCTGAGTGCTGCAGCTGTGGAAAGCTGACAGAGGGATGTTAAAACTGCTCTGTTGAGAGCCAATAAAGAAGTGAATCTTTCCATCACACATGGGGAGCCAAACTCTTATCTTGCATGATGTTCTCTTCGGGAATTTCCACAAACCAGTAATGGACTGGAACACTTTTTCCTCCACCAACTTCTGGGAAAAAATGTTTTTCTGAACATCATGGGAGTTGCCTGAGCTGCCTTATGAACTGCTGAACTTTATTTAAAAAATCATGTTCTTATTCATGCCCTGTGATGGACTGGTGACCTGTCCTGGGTGATTCTCTGCTTTTTGCCCTTTGAACGCAGGGAAAAGCACCAGCACCCTACACCCCGATTAGCATGAGTGGCTGAGATAATGGATGGATGGATGGATGTATGGATGGATGGATGTTCTTATATAGAGTATGCTTAGAAGTCTTCTTCTTCTAAGTTGAGTTGAGATATCTATATTTCAATAACTGAGCTCATCCCTAGTTTGTGTTCTGTGTTGGTGTTCCCGTACATGTAAATTTAGTTTAGTGTGATGTGTCTGCGCTGGATCTGACACTAAACAGGGACTGTCAGTCTAAGAGAGGTGATGAATATACGATCTGCAGGGCTTCACACCCACGGATAAGGAAGGGAGACAGGAATTATGGAAAGTTTTTTGGGGTTTTTTTGAGATTTTTTTGGAAAGTTCCTGAAATGCAAGAAACTGTTTGCTGTATTTTTCTTAATTTGGAAAGGAATCTCAAAGCAGCCGTGCTGGGTTTATAAGAATACGACTCAAGCGTATTCAGTTGTTGCCCTGTCTGTGGTTAAAGAGCAGCTCAGTCAGGGTTGTAACAGAGCTGTAGCTTAAACAGAATCAGCAGGCATGCAGTAATGCTGTCTCTAGCCGTGTCCTGCCGAGAGCCAGAGTGCGGTGTTTTGCTCGGTGCTGTACAGAGCGTGGTTTAGAGGCGGCTGTGGAGCATCATAATCTCTTTATCTCTCGGTCCGGGGCTTCAGATTGAGCTGGCAGAAACGTAGCAGCAAGTTTGACTGTAGATACATGATTTGAAATGAGTACACTGCTTAATTATTAACACTCTCTGAATAATGCAGGGAGGCCTGTGAGTGTCTTTGGCTGCTTTTACACTGGTAGTGGTTTCTGTTCATGGAGCCATTAGTGTGTGTGTGTGTGTGTGTGCGCGTGTGTTTGCGTATGTGTGTGCATGTGTTTGCGTATGTGTGTGCGTCTTCTCCTTGCTCATGCTGTTCCTGTCATTACACGGTTGTGTGTGTCCCATGAGGGCCTCTCATTTTCCCTTTATAGCTTATGCGGTGCTTTCACCTCACATGGCTCACAAATAAACTCCCCGCTGTTAATAATCCATGATGCTTAATGGCTTTAAGTGCCTCAGAAAAATACAACAAAAACATATTTTTGATTATTATTTGACCATAAATAACATCTTGAATTTTAATGTGTCAGCAGAATATCTGCTATCCTTTAAGGTGCTTTGCTCATTATGGTAAAGAGGGCATGCACATTAGAAGATAAATATTCCTGAGCATAGTCTGCCCTAAAAGGCACGGCTGCCAAAATAACCTGTTCTCAACAGATTGGAGGTGCACCGGTGCACCGCTCGTCAAAAGGGAAGAGACAATTTATTCTGGGACTTTTGTCAGGAAAAAAAATGCATCTCATCTAAAGATTGATGCTGGCGCTGGAAAAGTTGATTTATGAGAAATCCTTTTCTGGTGTTGAGTTCTTTTTTGGGCCATGTGACGGGAGATCACTTTGCTGTGAGACGGCAGACAGAATGAGAGTGAGAGCAAGTGAATGAGTGAGTGAAGTAATTGAGTGGGTGATTGAGTGAGTGAGTGAAGTGAATGAGGCAGTCAGTGAGAGAGTGAGTTAGTGAACTGAATGAAAGTGAGAGAGTGAGATGAATCTAGTGAGTGAGTGAGTGATGTGAGTGAAGTGAGTGAGTGAGTGATGTGAGTGAAGTGAGTGATGTGAGGGTAGCGAGTGAGTGAGTGAGTGTAGTGAGTGAAGTGAGCAAAGTTATGTGAGTGACTGAATGAGTGAGTGATTGAGTGAAGTGAGTGACTGAAGCATGTAACTGAGTGAAGTGAATGAATGAGTGACTGAGTAAAGTGAGTGAGTGAAGTGAGTGAGCGTGCAAGCGAGTGAGTGAGTGAATGATGTGAGTGAATGATGTGAGTGAAGTGAGTGAGTGAGTGATGTGAGTGAGTGAGCATGTGAGCGAGTGAGTGATGTGAGTGAGTGACTGAGTGAAGTGAGTGAAGTGAGTGAGTGAGTGAATGAAGTGAGTGATGTGAGTGAGTGAGCGAGCGAGCGAGCGAGTGAGTGAGTGAAGAGAGTGATGTGAGTGAAGTGAGCGAGCGAGCGAGCGAGTGAGTGATGTGAGTGAGTTAGTGAGTGAGTGAGTGAGCATGCGAGCGAGTGAGTGATGTGAGTGAGTGAAGTGAGTGAGTGACTGAGTGAAGTGAATGAGTGATGTGAGTGAATGATGTGAGTGAAGTGAGTGAGTGAGTGAATGAAGTGAGTGATGTGAGCGAGCGAGCGAGCGAGTGAGTGAGTGAGTGAAGAGAGTGATGTGAGTGAAGTGAGCGAGCGAGTGAGTGAGTGATGTGAGTGAGTGAGTGATGTGAGTGACAGACTGAGTGATGTGAGTGACAGACTGAGTAAAGTGACTGACTTTTTTTTTCATTCTGCGACAGTTGAAGCTACTCAGGAGCGCTGCCTTAGAGACAGGGATGTTATGACACCATTATAAAGGACTTTCTCAAGCATTTTCTGGGCCGAAACTTAAAAGTTTAAAGCTATACTTTGGAGAGATACAACAGGAGGCATGTTTGATTATCTAAGGGACCTTTCTGTGGGTAGTTCTTTAAAGATCCATTTTTATAAATGAGAGTGCAATGAACCTGAGAACCTCCACAGAAAGCACCTATACAGATTAAAGCTTTTTATAGAATCTTACATCCAAGCTTAGAAGAGTTTGGAATGCTTATTTTTGCCAGAATACAGCTGTGCTTAACTTGATGTGCGTTTGGTTGCGGGCAGATGTATATTTTGGATTGCTGAAAGTTAAATCACTCATGCACTCACTTACTCATCCAAACACACGTTGACTCGCTGACTCACTCTCGTCCTCTCGCTCGTCTTTCTCTCTGTTTGGTTTCTGCTTTCCTCTCGTAAGTCTCTGAGGTACAAACAGCTTCAAAAGTCAATAAAACACCTCTGGTGAGTCACAGGGAACACACAACATAATACAGAGAGAGAATGAATGAAAGAGAGAGAGAGTGCTCTATCTCATTTGACGGATATGTTTTTTTGTCTTTTATTTATGCCGTTTTTTTCTGTGGAGTGTCTTTGGCGCTGATGCTCTCGCTCATGTCAGATCAGATCCGTCAGCATCTCTCCAGCCTGGTCACGTCTCAAAACAACACCTCTGCCACACACAACAGCTTGTTATCCTGTTCCCTTCCCTAACATGCTTTCTTTTGTGTGCTGGCACAAAACTCTTTTTACTTTACGAGCATTCCACCTCAATAAATGTGTTTGCAATTAAAAGTGCAGGCTCAGTCACGTGACAGGCCCCTGCCTCACAATATAGAGCAGGCAAGAGTGGACAAGGTGTAGCAGCGAGTGCATTCTGCACAGCATTAACGCAGTATGTTCAGTTGTCTTTTTTATTGTTTAGCTAAGAACGCAGGATGATGTCTTTGGGTCCTAGTGAGTTGAGGCAGGGATGAACCTGAAAATTTGCTTATTTTCTATTGTAATTTTCTGCTTAAATATGAGATCAGATTGTCTTATAAACAAAAGACAAAAATATTATTGCTTTATTAAGAAATATATTACAAAATGTGAGGGGTACGTAATCCCAGAAATATGTAAACCTCTAGGATTAGCAGTTAAATTGAAGGTGAAATTAGAGTAAGGGACAGCTGGTAGCCTAGTGGTAAGGGTGTTCACCCTGCGTTAAGGAGGTCATGGGTTTGTTTCCCAAGGCTGCTAAGCACCTCTGAGGTACCCCTGAGCAAGGTGCCGTCCCCACACACTGCTCCCCAGGCGCTGTGTTCCTTGCCGCCTGCTGCGCTGTTCAGAATGGCAGAATGGCCACTTTTAATGAATGACAATTACATAACAGTGGGCATCCTGTTTAATTGAAATAATGGGTATCTATCTAAATCTGAGCTTCATAACACATTGTGGCATGAAAAGGGACTTTTCAGAGCACTACTGACAAATTGAAAAAGGTTCTGAAACAACAGTGGTGTGCATTGATTGCAGGAGAAAGCCCCTGCTCTCCAAAAGAACATTACCAGAAGGTTATTGGAAAAGTGTTTTGTGGATGAATGAGACCAAAATAGATATTTTGTGTCAGCGTTATGTCTGGAGAAGGGAAAACACTACGTTCCAAAATTAGAACTTTATCCCATCTGGGAAGCATGGTGGTGGTAGTATTATGGTTTGAGCATGTTTTGGTGCATCTGGACTGGGAAATTATGTCGAGGACATCCACCCATGAACTGAATCACAAGAGAAATTGAGTCTTGCAGCAAGACAATCACCTTAAACACACAAGTCGTTCTAGAGTAAAATTCATATTTTGGAATGGCCAAGTCAAAGTCCTGACCTTAACGCAGTTAAAATGTTGTGGAAGGACACAAAGCAAGCATGGAGGAATGGGCTCTAATGGGCTAAAATTCCTATAAGCTAATGTGCAGAATGGATTGACAGTTAATAGAAATGTCACAGATATTTTAAAACTGGACAATTTTTCTGAATAAATGTTACTCTTCTTGTGATGATGTGATGACATTTTAGATCATATTTACACATATTCATGACATTCTAAAACTTTCAAGCAGCACTGTAAGCATCTTTCTGAAATCTGTAGATATTTGTATGTATCATATAATTCAATTTCATGCTCCTGTTATAGCAAAGAAGCAAATTAATGATATGAACAAGGCAAACTGTTTCACAATCAGAAAACTTTATTTATCCCGGAGGAAATTGCTTTCCATTGAATTTACATCATAAGGAACACATGGTCTATGTCAAAAATGTTAATTTTCATGTTTTTTATTTATTTTAATTTTTTTTATTATCTCCCTCCTCTTGCTGTGTGGAATTTAAAATTCGTGCCAACAAACATTTGAGCAACAGTGTCAAAACTCCTAACCAAACCTGATGTGAATAGTTAGGTACCATCAGCTTTGGACAGATATTTCAGGCTTTAGCGCATGGCTCTGTGCAAGCTTTAGCTTAGCAAAGGGCCTTCAGTCAGGGGTGAAGTCAATGAATTATTCAGATGTCCACATTTAGAATTCCTCTAATCCTTGTGTTTGTGTGTGTGTGTGTGTGTGTGTGTATGAGAGGGAGAGAAAGAGGAGATATGGGGACTGCTGTTGAATGTTCCCACACTATGTGTGTGTAACAGAAATGTGGTTGGAAAATGAGGGGGTAGAAATGAGTAAAGAGGCGCATGGTTTCCTCTGTAAGGCTGTTTGGATTTGTACATTGTCAGAACTTACCTGTATTAATCCCAGCAGACACAACCGCCAGCACATGCTCTAAAGGTTGCAGAGGACTTGGAATGCTACATTTAGCGCTTGCTCTGGAAGACGGCAGCTTCATTAATGTCTTTTAATGAGTGTATGATGTGTGTATACCATCTCCAGCTCAAAGCAATGCAAGAGTTTAACCTAAGAGGCTCATTTTGCTGTGTGATTTCCTCACCGGATCAAAAGGACTGCATAATGAAGGAATGATTATGAAGCTCGACCTCTCTCTTTCTCTCTCTCTCACCCCCTCTTTCTCCCTCTCTTATCCGTCTCTCTCTCTCTTTCATTCTCTCTATCTCTCTTTCCTCTCTGTATTTAGTCTCTATTAGCTCTCTCTCTCTCTTTCTCTCTCTCTCTCTCTCTCCCTCTCTCTCTCTCTGTCTCCCTCCCTCTCAACAGCCCAAATCTGGCTTCTAGAGGCCGGGGCCGTTTCTCTTTCCCGCCACGTTCGGCAACATCCTGATTAAATGCCAGTATTACCATGTGCCCTTTCTGTGGTCCCGCTGGCCTGTTGTAGCCTTTAACATGACAGTCCTGTCCCTCTAACCCCTCTTCTTTTCTTCCTGTCTCTCTTTCTCCCTTTCTTGCTCTCTCTCTCTTTCTCTCTCCATCTGGACCTGACCTGATCTCTCCACTGCATGATTTATGATTCACTGGCGCACACACTGGCGGAAATAGCATGTTTCCAGGAATATGACATCTCCAGAGAGCGCGGCTCACTCCTCAGAGACCGACGGAGACGCGCTTCTGACACACATTGTGTTTTATTCCGGACTTGGGAGTAGATCCACTCACTGCTTGTATGTGTGTGTGAGCAGAGTGCATATGCCCAGCCATTGATCAGCCCAGGAGCTCAGATTTAGACATCTATGGCAATACGGTGAGCCAGACATCTCTCTGAGACAGAGAAAGAGAGACACAGAGAGAGAGAGAGAGAGAGAGATGAGGGATACACATTCGCAACACCGGATTAAGACACCCACTTGTCTAATTTAAAACAACTCTAATTAATGCGTTCCCTGTGGATGGTAATTCATTCCGGTTGAATGTGCCAGGTTTAGAGGAAATGCTATTGCTGACTGGTGACATTTTGCTTATATAAAAACAGAGGGAAAGGGGATTTCTACCGTTTTTTTTTTTTTTTATTGAGTCTTCTGTTAGCTGAGATAATTCCTTGGTGAAATAAAAGGATTGACATTCGCCCACAAATGTAATGTTGGGAAGATTTAATTAAGTGTTTTACTCCCACATGAAAAGCTCTCATTTTCGTGCCACTGCATCTCACACTGACTGAGCAATGTCTCTCTAATGACGCGAATCACTACGACCTAGCAATGCATATGAGGACAGAATATAGTATCAATAAATTTAGTTACATAAACCTACTACTTTAAGTTATGGATAAAATGAATGTGTGTGTGTGTGTGTGTGTGTGTGTGTGTGTGTGTGTGTGTGTGTGTGTGTGTGTGTGTGTGTGT
>JBBPDC010000149.1:17164828-17176212 GCA_037974485.1 Hemigrammopetersius urotaenia | reverse complement strand
TGTGTGTGTGTGTGTGTGTGTGTGTGTGTGTGTGTGTGTGTGTGTGTGTGTGTGTGTGTGTGTGTGTGTGGATGTGTTTGTGTGTCTGCTCTGCGATGGACTGATGACCTGTCCAGGGTGTTTCACCCTATGACCACTGGGATAAGCTCCAGCACCCCCCACAACCCTGGTGAAGGATATCGATTCAGATGATGGATGGATAAATGCTGCTATGTCTGCTTAACCATTCTGTTTCCCTTCAGTAAAAATAAATAAATAAATATTTTAAAAATGATTTAGTTAAAAACTAACTAAGATCTCGAGTATTATATATAATATCAAATTGTGAGGCCTCCATGTGATTTCCAACCCCATGTAATTTAATGTTATTTAATTAATAATGAATACACATAGGATCTCCATACAGTTTTAAAACCGGAAGCTCTGCAACCTTTGTGGTTTCCTTCTCTTTGTGGGCCCCCTCACTCGTCCCATCTCTTTTTTTTCCCCCTCTGTTTTGTTTAGTCTTTTGACCTTTTTTTATTTCCTGCCTGTACAATAGCATGCCCTTCTTTTTTTCTCACTGTTTGGCCCTCGTCTTGAGGGCTGCTCTGTGGAGTGTGACGGCTTGGCCAAGGTTTGGAGTGTGTGTTTGGATCCCGCCGGCCCTTGTTGAACTCATTGCCCATGCGGTCACTAACAATCATTCCCCACACTCACACACTCTCCCTAAAGAGCAATACTCTAGGAAATATTTCTTTGTTGTTCTCCCCATTCCTCCGGTCAGACAGTGTGGAGGATCTGTGTTGTAGAAGTCGCTGGCACCGGTTGTGGATTTTTTATGCTTTGCAGGATTAGGCAGAATTTGGCTACAACTCCTTGCTCCATAAGCATTTGCCATGGTTGACCACTTAATAAGCACACATTATGAAGAAACCAAACTTACTTTTCATTCATAACTTTAGCATTGGGTCACAAATGCATGACCATACCTCTCTGTTACTCTCTTTGTCTGTTCCTTCAGTCCCCTTCTCTTCCATCAGACAAATGTCTGATGCATTAGGTAATGTGCCACCCAGTTGTTTTTAAACACTTGTGGCAGAAAACTAAACGCAACCATATGTGTGTGTTTGTAAGTGTTTTCAGGAGCAGGGAAAGGTGGAGATTTAAAGGGCCAGGGCGGCATTCCGTCTCCTTGAAAAGCCCTGCGAGCGTGAAATGTTGCAGTTCATATTCTGGGGATAGGAAACCTGATTGCCTTCTTTCTGAACAAACAGGGATATCCAGCATGCCGACAAACACGGATTATGTTTCCCACTCCACTCCATCGTGTGCATGGGGTCGCACAACTCGCGTTTATGATTTTCATACATGTTGGGCACTGGGAATGCTGTCCAGTGCCCAGTTTTCACGTGTGAAGAAAACATGTTTTGTGACACATATTATCCAGCAAATTGCAGGATTGATGGAGCTGAGCTGCATACATCATTGACAAAGACTCTACAGAAAATCATAGAGTGAACGAAAGAAAATATTTCATGCCCATTTCACTGCAGTATATCTGTAAACACTGGTTGTGGTTGTGTAGTTCTACCACACAGTGCACTATACACATGTTTGCTTGTTCCTAGATGGCATGTGGCCCTTCACCCAACCAGGTCACAGCTGGCATCTGCATAGGGATTAGAGAAGAAGGCTCCTTAAATTGCAAGTTCAGGTTATCTTTAACTCCAAGCTGGTCTCTCAACTGACCATCAGTGCATGATTAATTCATTCAAGCCTCTTATAGCATATATCATTTATATAATTCATATACCCTCACCAATCAATGTTTATCTTTTCTCACACACAAAAAGACATTTCTGGTGGCTGTTGGTTCTGTGTATTTTAACTCTTTAAACTCTTAATAAATTGCGGTTTGCGGTCAGTATGCCTCACAATTAATAACTAAATAATAAATAGAAGAGTTAAACTTGGTTTTCTAAAAAAAAAAAAAAACATAAAATAACAACTTGTTCTCACCTGTTAGGCTGTCAAAAGACATTCATTAAAAATACACTGTGTTTTCTCACTAGGTTTATTATCAGGATTTACAGACCAACATGAACAGGCTTATCATTTATCCACATTGTTTAGTTTCATCATGGCCAGTGGCAGACATAGGAAGCCAAAGCCACAGCACTCATTTAATCTTACAGCTTGCCATTTTGATGTCCACCCCTCTGTTCCTGCTGTTCCTCCACATGTCCTTTTTCAAAGGTTTACAGAAGGAAAAAAACTGAACTGGCATCTGTTCTCCATACAGTGACATGTAGATTAGAGCAGTTCTGTTGTGCGTTGTTCTTAAAAAGCCTTATCTCCTGAGATCTGTTTAATGATGTTCAGGATTAGGGTGAATTATTTATTTAAAAAAAAGTCTGAATTATATAATATTTGGGCTGTTATGTAATGCAGCATAGACTGGCATCTCTGTTGTTTCTCAGAGTCGTGGTCCCAGCAGCGGCAGCAACAGCAGCAGTGCAGGAAAATCCAGCTTGATCCAGCATAGATTTAAAAGTCAGGGATTTGAAGAGGGCTGTGTGTGTCATCACATATTCTTATCCCTCCTACTCTGTGTGTGTGTGTGTGTGTGTGTGTGTGTGTGTGTGTGTGTGTGTGTGTGTGTGTGTGTGTGTGTGTGTGTGTTCGTTTCATAAGCAACACAATTTGACAGTGAAAATTAATTTAACGTAAGTTACTCATTACTTTTAGTAAATCTTTCTATGTAAGCACCAAAGTCATTTCCTATTTGACCCCAAGCAAGAGGCTAAAAACCTCCAGACAGTCTTAACTGGTGCTCTTTCCACTCCTCTAGCCGTGCTGTGTTGTATTTTGCTTAGCGGTACATTGTGAATTTGTATTATTAGAAAACTTGTTTTGCTTCGAAGTGCATGGTCTATCTTTTATAATGTGATTTGAAAATCAGTGGAGGCTTGGAGAAGCCAGCAACGGGCTGAGCGCAGCAAGCACGCTCTGATGTGACTAATGCAGTCAGGGACGTGTGAATAAGCATTAATTGAATCCAGGCCTAATTGGGCACAGTGTCTGAGCAGAAGTTAAGGAGACAGATTGCAGGGGAGAGTTATGTTGTGAGTGTACCAATCATGTCATTAATTAACCGTCCTCGCTGTCCCCTCTCGGCTTCAATACCGTCTCTACTTGAGGAAAATGCACATGTTTGCCATCAGAACCTCAGTCTTGACAGCTCCCAGCTATTGTGAAAACGAAAGTGAGGAGAAACGAAGAACAAAGGCAGGAAAATGAGAGATTAATTCACGTAAAAATGAAAAAGCAGCACTAACTACAGTAAGATCTGGCAACTTTGGCAAATACAGGCAGAATATATATTAGAGGTGAGCATAGAATAATTTTTTTAATCTAGATTAATCTCACTGTAATCTTGGAATTAATCTAGATTGATCTAGATTAAAATGGCTCATTTGAATTCTGCCGAAGGTCTGAAGCCCCC
Organism: Hemigrammopetersius urotaenia; assembly: GCA_037974485.1. Taxonomy (NCBI): domain Eukaryota; kingdom Metazoa; phylum Chordata; class Actinopteri; order Characiformes; family Alestidae; genus Hemigrammopetersius; species Hemigrammopetersius urotaenia. The sequence continues at coordinate 17,172,725 of JBBPDC010000149.1, read as the reverse complement.
CCGCAAAATGATCCCAAGCCAAATATATAGTAATTATTCTACTATTTTTAAATTATATATCCAAACATTTCATACAAGATATCACTGAGCGCAGACACACACTTTACAAATAGAAACAAGACTATGAATTGAAATAAAAAATAATAAGTCTAGCTCATCATTGGATTAAAATGATGTACTGTTGTTGAAGCTGCTGTAGGGAGCAGGCGGGCATTAGGATCTGTTGGTTTAGTATTTTATTCTATTTTATTCTATTCCATTGTTTTTTATTTTTGCTGCTCTTCTGCCGTGACCATGCAAATTTCCCACTTGTGGGACTAATATCTTATCTTATCTTATCTTAACCAGTTGTAGAAGCTTTTAGCAGAGACAACTAGGTTTTTATTCAAAATCACAAACACGCATTCTCTTCTCAGCAAGTTCGCTACCACTAAGGTTGTTTTGTTTTTTTAGCGATTGCCCAGCAGATATGGACATTTTCAGGCATGTGGGTTTATAGTCATTGCGTGACAAATGCTTCTGACAGGTTCTGAATTTTCTGCTCACTCAGGTGGATTTAAAGAACTGCAGTATAAATCAGAACCTGATTCAGTTACATTAATAAGAACGTTAATAAGAACTTATGGAGTGCCAATAATTATGTTTTGTGGTTTTGTTAAAGCGGGTCGTCAGAAGGTTTTCTTCCTAAATTTTACTTCAATTAAAGATTAAAGTGTGATGATAGAACCAACTGTTTAGTAAAATGCAGTGTCAGCAACCTGGTGACAGCGATAATAATACGGCTCAGTAATTATGATGGGTTCATTTTTAATCATTTTCATAAATCGTAACTTAGGTTGTACAGGCTGCTTCCATCACCTCATAATGGTCACTGATACGTGTCGGATGCCGTGCAATTTATTTAGTTATCATTTAGCTCCACTGTAAAGTAATTGCTTCTAAAATGAATTAAATTTACATTTGATTTGTGAAACAATAAAAAATGTGACAACAAAGACGGCCATATGTACAGTAAAAACTTCAAATTCAAGTCATAATAAAACATGATGGCTCTGCTTCTTGAGTTTCTCCACTTCTTTGAATGAGCTGTTTGTGAAGAACTATTCATATGAAATCATGCAGTTCCTGTGTTGTCGATTGTGAAGTAAAATATTTGTAGTACATTGAAATGAGTTTCATCCAATTTGTCACAAGGTTTTTTTTAACAGTTACACATTGTTTTAAAAAGAAAGATTAGTACAAACATCCGCATGTTGGTTTTAGCAATACTGAGAGTCTGAATTATTGTTTTTTAAATGTTTTTGCACAGCATTTTAACATAAATATGGTCTAAATCAAGACTCATATATACATTAAGCCCCTTCAGTATTTCTCTTACTAAGTGGTGTTAAAACAGGATTTTTGCTGCTAGTTGGTTTTTGCTAATCTGAACAAGCAAGTAGTTGTTTTAATTTCTGGCTGCTTTTACTTATGTGGTACAGATTGGAAAGCTTGGTATTGTTGTCATAAAAGTTACTGAATGTTTTCACTGTTGAACCCAACTTGGTGAAAACAGATCTAAAGGGGGAACTGTTACAGTAATTGCAACAATGAGGCCCCTTAGCATAATAATGTTGGGACTCTGCAGACTGATGCCTGCAGCTGTATTTATTTTAATTTCCATTGTAGGATGGCAGCAGTGCCATTAATTTACATCTGTTTATAGCCAACACTGTTGAGGTAACACAACTACCCGTGATAAAATAATGTGTGTGTATCCGTACCTGTGGGTGCTTTAGTGAGTGAATACGTTTTTACTGGCATTTATCTTCAGAAATGCTACTGATACAGACCTCCAAAAACTCAACACAAGATTTTACATTTTCATTTACTTAAGCATCAGATGTATCCTTTAAAGTATCATCATTTTCATCAAAACTTTCCTCAAAAATTTACATCAAAATGAACCCACAAAAAGTGAATACGGAGCAGAACGGATATCTGCTAGCACTGATTAATCAATCTTTCGTCCTTCACATTCCTTTCAGGTTTAATTAAATCTGTTTGTTCCCCCATGCAGACTTCTGTAGCTCATTTGAAGATGAAGGAATGGATTTAGGGCTTTAAAAGCTGTCTTTCCGTGGACTGATTTGATGCATGTCAGAAAACTTCATCAGTCTTTAAACCCCCACTAAAGTAAACTAGCATCCGAGTCCTGTCTAAAAGCTGATAAAAGTTGTATATTTTTTATACATCTGATAAAACTTTTAAGTTATCGTGGCTTTTCAATGCATTTATCCATCTTGCATAATTATATACATGTCATTTAATCATTAATAACATAATTAGTTACATTTAGATCAGCATCCCAGTACCAATAATTCGTTAGTATGGGATGACCAAGACTATATTATTGTGAAAATACTGCAGTTTGTGTTTTTAATAGCAGATTTTGAAACAATAATGACACGAAAGTGGATTAAGTGGATTATTCAATTTGTTTGCAATCTGTATTTTTAAATAGTTCAGATCTAGCACATATAAATGCATCCTACTGAAAAGCAACATAAGGATTCTTAGACTGTCAAGTCTGCTTGCCAATTCAAAATGTAAGCAAACGGACTTGCGAGTTGATAATGAATTGATGAAACTTAACTAAACATTTTTAATTTGTGTAATTTATTGAAATGCAGTATCAATAACACCATTCATTATCCAAGCTGCTTATCCTTAATGAGGGTTGTGGGGTGTGATGGCGCCTGATCATAGGGTTACAGGCAGAGAAACTTGCTGGACAGGCCATCTGTCCATTGCACAAACAAACACACAGCCAACAATTCAACATTTCCAGTTCACCTGACGCTCATGTCTTATTTTATTCTTATTTTTGATCATTCAAATAAACAAAATTAAATCCAACATAATCCATCTCGCTAGAAGACTGAAGTCAGTCAATTAATTAATTAATTAAATGACTACATTAAAAAAAGGGGGGGGGGGGGCAAAAGTAGCTTGTGGATAAACTCCATATAGAAATACAATTAGTACTTTATTTCAAATTCAATTAGTAAGGCCATCCTCACCAGAGTCTTTTGAATGTATGTATTTTATGTATTTTTTCTCATTTTCCCTTAAATATTGGGCCTTTTAATCTTAATGACGTTCGTGTCTTTGGACACTAAGATTAAACTGGAGCATCTGGCAGAAACTTGGAGATGCTACACAGAACGGACCCTCGGCTGCTCTGGACAGGATTCATACCCAGTACCTTCGTGCTGTAAGGCATAAGAATTCAAGGGAAGGTCACTTTTCTCAGCTCAGTTTTCCCCACCTGGTGGATTCGTTTCTCCTCATCCAGTTTTGGTTGGTTTAACCGTGGTTTGACGGAAGCCATCTTACTTCAATGCACTAATTAAGCTGGGACTTCAACGTGATGCACGTCAAAAATAGAAACAGGGCATTCGTCAAAAACAGAGCTTTGCTCACACCTGGTGTAGACAGCTTTGTTGATTATAGTGGAAGCGTTTTGGCTTCGTAGCTGTCGCTCTCTAACGTAGTTCATTATAGCTTCTTTCGCATGGGATGTTACTTTTAATAACCTTTGTTGTGGGTGTTTTTTTTAATAGCTGATTGTGGTTGCTTGGTTACAGACAAGTTAATCGGAGTGATATTAAAGAGAGATACGATCAGAATGCCTTTGTTTGAAGAGTGACACTCATAGAATGCCTTCCAGCTAATCATAAAGTGAGGTGAGACTGAACTGGTGTAATGATCCACAAATGAGGAACATGCTTATCACCAGTGATGACTTTTGGCTTCTAATTGTCATTTAAGCATCAGTAAAAGGGCTGAAGTAAGAGAACAAGGAATACAGTGCTATGCAAAAATCTTAGGCACCTGCACAACTAATATTTAAAAGCTTTATATGATCAGTAAGTGGTTTTTCCATGAATATTACTAAAGATCCTAAATGAAAAAGAATAAATACAAAGAGCATTATACAGTTTTTATGTATATTAATGTGTTTTACTTATAGTTACAATCAGAAACCTGGTCTGATTCAATCATTCCTTCATTACATGAAATCAGAAGCTGCTGAATTTCACAAATCCAAACAACAGTTCGAGGAACAAGAGGAGAAATCTGGAACCGAACCTGTGTTCTCCTCACGAGCTCACAAAATATCAACTTCTTTTCATACACAAAACAAATCTCGATACTTGTTATTACTTTTTTGTTTGTTTGCATCTAATGTTAACCAGAAAAAAACATTGTCACGCTCCGAGAAGAATGACTTCAAACCATTTGCACGAAAAAGAAAAATGATTTTTCACATAATCCACCCCAATCTCCTGCTCATGCATGACTGTGTTCCACAGATTTGCATTTTGTCCTGCAGCTGCGTCACTCGTCCGCCCCACTCTCTTCCCATTTAAAGACTAATCCTCACAGTGCATGGCGTCCTAATGCTAAGAGCGAGTTATTCAAGCACATTTCCACAATGTGTCTAAGAGTATATGAGCATGTTGTGTGAGCATGTGATCATAACTGTAGCTGTCCCAGAAGCCTCTGTATTATGTCAGTGTGTTGGAAAAGCACAAAGAGTGATTCTCCAGCTTTTACTGCCTGGGTTCATGTCCTGCATCACTTACTTATCGCTTATCACTTAAGCTAGAATTTTCTAAGCAACATCTGCCTGATGCCATCACTGAGAATAATAGTTGTTTTGCCTGTGCCTGTCAGCACTAAGCTGCGGATTCTGCATCTCCTGAGATACTTAAAGTGCACAAATAAGCACATTCTCAAAAAGACAGAAAGGAAATTAGTAGAAAATAGGATTCATAATGTTGACCAAGCAGTATCAGTATTTTTTGAGGACAGTGACACTAGTGACCTCTTTTCTCAGAATCATTTGAGGCTTAACCTGCATTGCTGCCAAGATGAGAGAAGTGACATCATCTCAGTAGCAACATCTGTCATTTCATTTTATACTTATTTCGAAGAGATAAAAAGAACTGAAAACACAGTACATTCATTTGTGCATACCTGCGAAACTGTTCTCATTTCTTAGAATGTGATGCAAATTCGTTAAAGGACTCAGACCATGGAAAGTCTCATTTCAAACACAAAAGTACTCTCAGTCCGTGTAGCACATATATGAAAACTATGTTCACTTTAAAGGTGCATAATAAGAGGCAGCCAATCAGAGTAGGTAGAATTAGATGGTTTTAGTGTATAAGAAAAAGAAAAAGAATGTTAATAAACCGAATTTCAAACCATATTTAGGACAAAATGTATGAAGCAATATATGGAATGTTTCATTTTAGAATAAAAAGAATGAACATGTAGTACTTAGTGAGATCTCAGTAAACATGCACCATTTGTATGAATGGTGGTGTTATTACGATTAGCATATCATACATTTTTTTGTAAATTTATGTACCAGGTTTGTGTTTGTAAGTGAAGTGATGCGTATGTCTTTGGATTTGAATCAGGAATTTTTGTCTTCATGTGTTTGCAGGTTTTGTGAATGCTATTTTTATCACAGCCTCATGGACTCGAGAGTGCACAGGCCGACCAACCTTAACCTTTCCAATTCAGATGAAGCAAATAAGGAATCAAGAGCTACTGCACATGAAACAAAGCCATTCGACTCCATATTGTCTCCTGAAGAGGAGAAGGAAAGAGTGGCTCACCTTGACAACAGAAACACTCTAATTGCATCATTGAAACTTAATTGACAACAGATGTTACCTTCGCCTCAATTTGTGTTACTGAGGACTGGCCTGAAGTCCGCCTCTCAGGTTTGACAGTAACTGTATGATTGATAGGCACTTCCACAGCATTAGATATATGACGCACTGTTGTGATGTTGACTCTCTGAACTCTGATTATTCTGTCTGTTCCGTGAAGATGCTAGGAGCCACTGTGTTGGACATGGCGGCTGTGTGTGTGTGTCTGTTTGAGGGGAGAAAAGTTAGTGCTCTGATGGGGGGAGCTGTGTGTAGAGGAGCTTGGGGTACTGACACTGACAGCGGTTAATTTATGTGGACAGTCCTCATGCCCTTCCTGTCGGCTGTTAGTCTCCAGAAGCCCTGCAAGAAGATAGGCTGGAACACAGCCTTCATCCATAAGCTCTGCTCTTCCCCTTTTCTGTCTGCTGTGCGGATCGGGCCAGTGTCAGGGAGAATGCCCTTGTGTATTGGCAGTAAAAAAGGCTTAGTAGCTTTTATTGGGCCTTCAGGTTTTCTCTGGACTTGACCTATCCATTCTCCACACACAATTGCATTCTTTTTAGGTAATTTTTTATTTTAATTTTTTGTTTAATATGGACGTTTATTTTGTATGTGTGTGAATGGTCTCAACTGTAATCAAGCCTAGACATGATAGCCACATGTTGCCATTTCAATTGCTTTGTTTCTGTTGTCAAGTCCAGCTTAGTGACTTGTGCTCTAAAAAACAGTGCCAAAAAGGGTTCTTCACACATTGCTGTAGAGGAACCACTTTTCCCTAAAACAGCGTTTCTCAATCCGGGTGCTGTAGTGCTCATTTGAGTGTTTTCACTGCTTCCAGCACACCTGATCCAACATGTCAGCTCATTAACAACCCCTCACTGAGCTGCTGTGGGTGTGATTAGGCAGGGAAGCACTACAATGCACAGAACAAGGGGGTTCCAGGACAATCCTGACAAACATGTTCAGTGGGTGCTTCTTGGAGAACTCAAATATGTAAGTGTGAAAACCATTTAAGAGTATAAAGAACCTTCACATGGAATAAACAGGTGAAAAATCCTTAAATTGGTAAAAAACCTAATATGAAGGTTCATCAGACTAAGACAAAGGTGTTTTTCAAACATCAGGGAGTGAAAAATGGTGATTCTAGAACCTTTTTGTGGCACTTACTTTAATAGTATTTTATAAGGTTGAATTTTTTTTTCTGTGAAGCTTGTCCAATCTCTGTTGCTACATAAGAAAGAATTGCATTTGTGGAGCTGGGCATGGAGGTCAGTTGTGCCTACAGTTCCATTTGGGCATCTTTGATCATTAATTACACAGTAATCACAGCAGACGCGGCGCCTTCTATTTCTTTTCTGCAGTGTAGCAAACCTCAGACTGCTGTTAAGCTGTACTGAAGTCTTTTCACTGGTGCAGCCTCAGCAATTGAAGTTTGTTTAGAGCTGTTGTGTGCTGTGGTACTGAAATAAGATTAATCATGGGCTCTTGTGAATACACTGTTGAAGCCACGCTCCAGTGCACTTCACTCTGCGAGGTGACCCAGCCTCAGTGTTTGAGCTTCTCTAATGAAGACTACAGTCATCAGTGAACCCCACACGGCCAGGAGCACCAACACAGGGCTGCTGCTCTTGGCACTCTCAACACAGAGAGAAGACTCTCACTTTCTCTCTTTCTTTTGTGTACTTTTTATTCGTCTTTTGTAGTCAGTTGAGCAGTGTGTTCCCTGTTTTGGATGTACTATTAAGGGCCTTTGTAAAATGAATGGTGGGATGAAATTGAGGTTGGCACATGACTCAGAGGTCACTGTTTCTGGCCACAATCCTGGGGTATATGGTCAGTGTTAAATGGTGGACAATAAGTCATGACAACGACAAGAGCAAAAGTAATAATAATAATAATGATCCATTCTGTCATGAATCTGTTGTGCATCAACTGTAACTTAAACTGTATAGCAGCCAAATAAAACATTATAAAAAATGAAAATCTATTTACCATTTATAGATTTACAGCCTGTACTACACCCTTCTATTATGCCCTCTGTCATGCTGTACAGTTCGATTCACAGCCATTTTATACCCTGGTAACATTAGCTAATGGTTGAACAAAGCCATACACACACACACACACACACACACACACACACACACACACACACACACACACACACACACACACACACACAC
>JBBPDC010000149.1:17150084-17164728 GCA_037974485.1 Hemigrammopetersius urotaenia | reverse complement strand
AGCGCGCGTTTGTGTGTGTGTGTTTGTGTGTGTGTGTGTGTGTGTGTGTGTGTGTGTGTTTGTGTGTGTGTGTGTGTGTGTTTCAGCGCCTGCACCTCAGTGAAGATGTTGCCGGAGCAACGTTCATGGCAGCCGGCAGCTCGGCCCCTGAACTCTTCACCTCTGTCATCGGTAAAGTCTGCTGCTGTCCTGCTTACACAGCGTCATTCACACGCTTCTTTCCTTAGTATCAGTAAGACAGGAGGCGCCTCGTGACTTTTACTATGCTGTAACCTCTCATCTGTAGGAGTGTTCATCACCAAAGGAGATGTAGGAGTAGGAACCATTGTGGGTTCTGCTGTTTTCAACGTCCTCTGCATCATTGGAGTTTGTGGGATCTTCGCAGGAAGTGTAAATATCAATCTCTTCATATTTTCTGTACAATGCTGTGTGAAAATGATTGGAATCTTAAACTGCCTATTAAAAGTGCAGACACACCACACACAAAATGTTAACCTGGCCATTTGTTTTTATAATTGTGAAAAATAAGTCTGGGCTTTTAAGGGGATAGTAAACTAAAGTTTTCAGTTTGCAATAATTGAAATATACATTTCTTCAAAGCACAACCTAAGAAATAACTGACAAATGAGAATAATGTGTCCTTGTTGTGATGTAAGCACTCACCAGCACTCAAACCTTTCAAGCATTCAAACTGAAAAATCTGAATTTGCTTGTAACATCAGCCTTTTCATTGTTTGGGGGACAAAAATATTCTTCATACCAAAGAAAACACTGAATGTTGCAAGTTATACCCAAATAGGATTACATGGTTGTTTTATTTTGAAGAAACAGGCAAAAAAATCACATTTTCCACTTGTAGTTGACCAGCCAAGACATGTTTCTGGCGATTGTTAGCAATGCTGGCCTCATACCTCCAATGCTAGACAGAAGAAGCGACTTTTGAAAACCATATGTGTCTTGGCTGAACAACTACATATGGATGGGGTATGTGGAAAATTCTTTACATTTTAACTTTAGCCAAGCCGTCTTTTTAAGGAAACCTCACATTTAAAAAGAAAGTTCCCTCAAGACAATCCGTGTAAATGTTCTGTCTATTATGGAGCATTTCTTGATGGTGGTGTAGGCTGAAGAATAAAAACATATTTATTGTTTGGGAGTGCACACCATACAGTAGCTTCCAGGAGTCAGAACATGTGCAACACCAGCTGAACTCTGGTTTATGGCTCTTTAGCCACTACAGTACGCTCTGTGTAGTGTGATATTTTATTTGTCTGGCCTTCATCATGCTCCACACACACACATGCTGCCCTGCAAGTCGTAAACCTGTCCATGTGCTGTCTTTCGCAATCATGAGAAAAGCAAGATGTTGAAAAATCTTTCAGTCTTGAAGTAGCGAGGCCTGTGCTGTCATGCCCTTACTCATACCTGTGCTCCTTCTCTCTTTTACACACGCACGCTCACATAAATAAAGCTCCACACCCCCGCATGCTTGTACATGGACGAGCACTGACCTCAGAGGACTCTAGTAGAGAGGAGCAAAGCTACAGGATGTTCAGAGCAGGTGTTCTGGAAGCATAGAGTTAAAAGCCCCTCAAGCAGTCAGGGGTTGCCATGGTAATGATGAAAGCGGAGAGCGGTACCTGTGGCGGTGGTGCGCCACTTCCGCCGAGCCATCACAGGCGGCTGCTTTTTATAGCAGGCACGCACGCTTCACGTCAGCATGACATGCGCTGAGCACACACTCCCTTCCCTTCAATCACTGACCGGAACCTGCACAGGAAGCCTGGCTTTACATGGCAGTGTCCACTTGTTCCCTGCGTCCCCCTCGCTCCCCAGAATCGCTCTTGCGATTGCATTTGTACCTCGGCGGGTTCGCATGTGAAGGCTTTTGGATAAGCCCAACGAAAAAAATCCCCAAAACAGTCGCAGAATCTAGATTACACATTATGTAAGGCGTAACGGCATGGCAAGCCACATATTCAAATCCTTTAATACAATCAGATTTGAGGGGAGTTTGTTTAGGTTGAGTGGCGACCGCTGACCTTATCCCTGAACCGAACATCATGCATTATGACGTGATATGTGCTGTGTCACACTTGAACTATGCATACACACACACACACATGCTACACTGATAGAGTGATTCATCAAGGCTTAGGAAGGATCTAGATTAAACGATTATGGAAGTACACAGGTACTTTGTCAGTATATCCTGAATTATATTTCTGCTGTAAAATGCAGAGAATAGTAATAATATGATTTGGACAGCCCTATTATGGAAAATATATTGCTTGGTGTTGACTGTAATGCCTGTAACAGCATGTAGTACCAGTTTTAAATGACAAAGTATAAGAAAAAACATTCAAATTGAAGTGGACAAGGGGTTCACAGAAGACACACAGAAGTCATATTAGTTGAAGTCTTGATTTTGACACTCTGATTGCTGCGTATTGCACCTCACTACCCTCTCTGGTTCTTTCCTCCTCCCCGTTCTCCTCCTGTGTGCAGGCTGTGCGGCTCTCCTGCTGGACTCTAATGAGAGACTCTACATACTACACTATCTCTGTGACCACTCTCATTGTGGTGAGTAGAGGCTCTAAGTGCTTTCTGGTGCTCCTGTGATGCCTGTGGGTCTCCTCACACAGTTGGAGGAGTGAAGCCAGTGGCTCTCTCTGGGGATCCTGTAGCTGGCACTGCACATTTCTTTATTTACACCTTCTGTGAATGTGCAGGGTCATGCAAACACATACACACGTAAAATCTACAACACATCATTAAATATTTATAGCAGCTTCTTGCTAGCACCTGACTTCATTTTTACTGTTCTGATGTGGTATATAAATTACATATAAAACCACAGCCTTTGTAACACTGCGTATGTGTGCATGGCGTGAACTGAGATAAAGGTTAAATCACTGAGTTTCTTTAGTGGAGAGCTTTTCGTCCCTGACTCAACCCATAATGTGATGAAAAGGATGACCCGTCTGTCTTGTCTTACATGGATGCCATCACTTTAAATATTATTGTAGCTCCGACAGTAGCGTTCATGCTCCAGGTCTTAAGTAGAGACTCTTGTGTTAAATTGTATTGCCCTCTGGTGGTAAGTTTACCTCAATGCATCCTTCACAGTATCTTGCGTACAGTGTTTTCGCCCTGCACTGTACACCATTCTGTTTTTACTGCTGTAAAATGTTTAAAACGTTTAGAATGAATGCTGAGGTTTTAATATGATGGCCGAGTCTGTTGGAAGCTAGAAAACTGAAGATTTAAAGAGACTACTTTAGTCTATGTAGTATTAACGAAATAACCTTTTTGTTTCCAGTTCATCTATGACGAGAAGGTAACATGGTGAGTATTTTACTTCATTATAAGAAACCATGTCTTTTCCACTTTTGCATTTTTTCCCAATTTACTTTTCAGTGTTTGTATGAAGTGAAAAAAGGAAGATGCATTTTTTTTGACGAAAGATTTTGTGTTATATTTTTAGGTGGGAATCTCTTGTCCTGATCCTGATGTACCTTGGTTACATTTTATTAATGAAGTAAGTACTTAATGTTTTTGAAGTATAATGCAGATTTTGATCTTATTTGTGCCATTTGAGTGGAATTAATAGAAATGTAGAAATGGTGCATGTATGCGTTTAATGGTGCCATAGCATACGTGATATGTAATGGTGCTAGAGACACACTCACATCACACACAGTTGTATTGGTTACATATCTTATATAAGGAAAAAACAACAACAAAAATGTATGTATGTATGTATTGGGGGTGTCCAGCAATGAAAACAAAATCTAATTAACAAAATCGTACTTAATCTAAATTAATTAAACACATTTTTGTCTGTGGATGTGTTTATAGCAATTTTACAAAAAGAAGAAACTTAATATGTGTGGCAGGTCTGGAACGGGGGTGGGAGGGTGTGGTGACGTTAGCTGTTGCGTATTGTTTTGTTTTTTTTGTTTGTTTTTTTTCTGTGATTAATTGCTAGAAATTAACATGTTATATATGTGTTTAATTAATTATATATATATATATATATTAGAGGTGGGCATAGATTAATTTTTTAAATCTAAATTAATCTCATTGTAATCTTGGAATTAATCTAGATTAATCTAGATTAAAATTTGAATTCTGCCGAAGGTCTGAAGCCCCCCCCCAAATGATCCCAATGCCTATTTTTATAGTCTAAACCATAAATATGCCTCCAAATGTTCTCCCAGATCACTTTAATTTCATTTTGAACTCAGTTTAATACATTACCTTTAAAGAAAATGTAAATATAAACCCCAGGTTTAAATACGGAAAAGTCAGGAACGAGAGAGACAGAGAGAGTAAGAGAGAGAGAGAGAGTAAAAGAGAGAGAGAGAGAGAGAGATGATCCGCACGCTCCGGAAAAGTCACGACCGAGAGAGAGCCAGAGAGAGAGAGAGTAAATCCGCGCTAAAATATCAAGGTGAAAGTCATCATAGCCTGCGCAGTATAGACCCAGCTCCCATCCCAACTTTGTGAATAGATTAACGGTGATATTTTTTTTATCGCCGGATAGGAGTCTCACATTAACGCAGCACGTTAACGCCGATAACGGCCCACCACTAATACATATATATATATATGTATATATATATATACGCATCTCTGGCAGACACGGTCCAGAATTCCCGCATCATAACAGTTTCCCCCATGGAGCTCTTTCTCTGTTTTTTCATTTTTGCTCCTTAAAGCCCTGTATTTTTATTACTGTAAATTTAATTAAATTATTACTGTATTTACCTGCTTGTACCAAAGAAAATGGCAGTGCATACCAAAGAAAACGCACTTGCATGAGTTACGGTACAGTCTATACATTGGTATTTTACATTCTAGCACTGTGTGAGACAGCAGTTCATTGTACACTGTACAGTACGAATATTACCTTTACATTTTCTTTAAGGGTAAAGTATTAAAACAAAATTAAAGTGTTTTGGAAACATATTTGGGGGCATATTCAGCATTTACACTATAAAAATAGGCTTTTTTATAGGATTTATATGTCATCCATCTTCAATAATGTTAAAAGCACTACATTGTTTGGACAGATAATCGTGTCTTATCAGTGACTTAAATCAAAGTGATAGTTTGTAGCAGAAATGTACCTGTTTTATTCGCCGGCCAGGTGTAACTCACGTGTGGTGCGCTACTTTGAGCGGAGGAAGAAGAACTCGACTAACCTGGGTAACGGCACAGCCAGCAACACTGACCTGGATGACGGTTGTGATGCTACAGCTGTGCTGCTCAAAAAAGGTAATGAGAACAGAACATTTTGTTTGTGTAAGTGTGATGTATGGGCAATGTCTATAATGTGGTTCTCTCTTCTGTTCCTCCTGTGCAGCTAATTTCCACAGGAAACCTTCTGTGCTGATGGTCGATGAGCTGCTGTCCGCGTACCCGCACCAGCTCTCTTTCTCCGAGGCTGGCATGAGGATCATGATCACCAGTCACTTCTCCCCACGCACACGCCTCACCATGGCCTCGCGCATGCTCATCACAGAGGTCTGGACACACATATATACATACACACGTACACAGATTTGCCCTTATGACTCCAGCACTGAGCTTACTCACAATTCTGATGAAATAAGCCTCAAGGAAGCCACTTCCTTTTTTAAATAAAATTAATTCGATCTGTGCCAGTTGCATTTATGTCATTTAGTTGTTGTCTTTTGGATATTTACACACATTTGTAGTTTGGATATTTGTACTCACATTGCTAAATCAACACCAATATAAGTTTTGTATTAATATGTAAGAGTCAGTGCTTTTATATGTGAAAGTTAAGAAAGTGAAAGTCACTTTGTACATTTTGTACATTATCTAAATGGTGTATTGTTTGTGTTTGTGTGTGTGTGTGTGCGTGTGTGTGCAGCGACAGCGTCTGATAAACAGTCGTTTTAGTAACGGAGACTCAGAGGTGACAGTAAAAATTCCAGGCAGGCGTGGAGTGGAGAACGGACTGGTGGGCGTGGAGCGAGGCCTGAACGGCCGGAGGGGCGGCCGTCGTGACGATGACAGAGACGGGGCAGACGCTGGTACTGACACAGAAAATGAGAACGAGGATAATGAAAACAATGAGAATGACGGAGAAGAGGAAGAGGAAGATGACAATGAAGGGCCCTTTGTTCCCTTCCGCTGCCCAGGTAAACATTATAACACACACACATACATACAAGGTTTCACACTTGATTATAGAGACACTGAAAACAACTGTCATCTTACATCTTATTATCTTATGCCATCGTGTTACTGCTGGACCTCCAGCTGGCAGAATATAAAATGAAGTTGTGTTTTGATGCAGTAGCCGTTCTTCTTTTGAATTTTCTCTTGCATAGTGTGTTTTGCCTGTTCCCTGTTCAATGTTTAATGGCCTTTTTAAAAATGTGACATTGCTCTTATTAGTGTATCTTATTTGCTCCATCTTGTTTGCAAACTTTACCACCTACCTTTACTCATAGGATACTATAATAAAATTGTAATAATGTATTAATAACATGTCAGTACCTTTTTTTTCATGTATGCCAACATCAACATATCTCTTGTGTGTGTGTGTGTGTGTGTGTGTGTGTGTGTGTGCACAGCGGGGGCATGCAATAAGGTGAAGTGGCTGTTTGCTTGGCCGCTGAGTCTGCTGCTGTTCCTTACTGTGCCCAACTGTGCCACGCCCCGCTGGGAGCGCTGGTTCATGGTCACTTTCATCTCCTCGACGCTCTGGATCGCCGGCTTCTCGTACATCATGGTTTGGATGGTAAGTACATCCTCTTCAAGCTTCAGTGAATGATTCTTTGACCTGTGCCACTGATCCTATATTCTCCCTCTCCTCCCAGGTCACTGTTATTGGGTTCACTCTGGGCATCCCAGATGTCATAATGGGCATCACGTTCCTGGCTGCAGGCACCAGCGTCCCTGACTGCATGGCAAGCCTTATAGTGGCACGGCAAGGTGGGCACAGCCAGGGACAGATAACCTCCAAAAACGGAATAGCTGGTAAAAACCAAGCTACCAAGAATTATGTTCTGAATCTGGGCAAAAAGTTGATCAAGAGGAACCTCACTTGATCCCTTCAGCCCTAACCTCAATGAGCAAATACAGAACTTTTCCTCTTATTTTAATTCTTCCTTTCTGAAAATATTTATGGCAGCTTAAGGATAGTCAAGGGTACATTAAAACTCATTACTGTTTACTGTGACCCAAATTCCTGTGCTTTCAGTTCTCCTCGGGTAATGTCTTATTTATATCAAACTTCCCTCTCTTCTGTTTTTCAGGTCTGGGTGACATGGCAGTGTCTAATTCCATTGGCAGTAATGTGTTTGATATCCTGGTTGGGCTGGGTCTGCCCTGGGCTCTCCAGACTCTGGCTATAGACTACGGTTCAATTGTAAGTTATTGATATTGTAAAATCTCAGAATTTTTTTCTCAAGTCATTATGTGTTATTCTGTGCAACTAATTCTCATGTTTTCTCATATTTTTTTTCGTGGATAAATTTGTTACACTTTGCCTGTTCTATGCACATTTATGGCATTTATCAAATGCTCCTACATAGCAAACCTACATACAGAACTGCTTTGTTGTTTACTTGGAAAGCCTAGAGGACTATTTGGGTCTCACAAGCACCATCAGTCTCAGATACTGCAAGAAACAGAAGTCAGGTCAGATACAAACAGATAGACCAAGTGTTTGGAAAGAAGACCGTCATTATGACAGCTTCTCTCTTGTTTGAAGAGTGCACACAGGAACAGAGGACCTGTATCTTTCCACTCGCAGCGAACACACTGAGGGAGGATAAAACGAGCAGAGAAGAAATGGGGCTAATCCAAGAGAAACATAGCTTTATGTGCACCTGCTGGACAGCTTGAGTTCCTAGCTGACCCAAATTGCACACACATGTGAACATTTCGCTGCCCCTTGGATGAATACAGGAATACTGTTTTTTTTTCTGCTGTCAGAGGTTTTTGTATATGCATTTCGTTCCCTCTGTGAAAGGAAGCTCCTTTTGGACCAGCCTTGATACCCTGCTGTGTCTGCTTGTCTACTAATCCCCCTGAAACTAGAAACCATCATTCTTCTTCTTGAGCATTTGTTTTTAATTATTTTATATTAGGATCACATAAACACTTTCTCTTGATATGTTTTGTCTTCAGTCTTTTGTACTCTGTGCACTGGGCTGCAAACAGAACCCAGGGACTCATAATGCACGAACAAATGTCCTTCTGTCCATCAGAATTTCCGTCTCAGTTGACAGGAATTTGTCCAGTACAAAACAAAGTCTATGGGTTGGAGGTAACTCTGTAGATGGGATACTTGCCTCCAGACCAAGAGGTCATAGGTTCGAATTCTACCTTCAGCACCACCACTGGGTGCTGACGGTCCACTGTAGTTAGGGAATGGAAGTCGCTTCGGATGAAAGCGTTTGATAAATGCCGTAAATGTAAATGTAAAGTCTTGGAATTTGTTTTATACTGGACACAATCTGGGTCGACCACTAGAGGGCAGGGTTATTCGCACTACATTTAGGTCAGATCATGGGCAGAAATAAATGTTTGTAGAACAGTACTGGACAAAAAATGTAAATGTGTGGCTTATATCCTAAATACAGTAAAAACCTTGGTGTTTCAGATGCATTGATTTGGGAAAGTTATAATCGAGGCTACTCCCTAAAGTTCTAGTAACTGTTTTTTTTATAATTAGGTTCATCTGAACAGCAAAGGTCTCATTTTCTCTGTTGGACTGCTTTTGGCATCAGTGTTTTTGACGGTAAGTCTAACATGGATCGTATTCTTTGTGTATTTTCTACAAGTGGAGGATTGCGGTAAAGCAGAAAACTGCCACAGTGACCTTCTTGTTCCTCTGTAGGTTCTGGGTGTGCATCTGAACAAATGGACCCTGGACAAACGTCTGGGCTTACTGTGTCTCCTGATGTACGCCGTTTTCCTGTGTTTCTCCATCCTCATCGAATTCAACGTCTTTATTTTCGTCAATCTGCCCACTTGCCAATGACATCATTCCCCTTTCTCACTACCCCGTCTCTCTCTCTCTCTCTCTCTCTCTCGGTCGGCCCCGTGAGAACTCAGGCACCGGTCCTCCGTCTGAGGAAGATCTGATCTGTCCTTTGTGAAAACATTTATTTATCGATCCTGTAAATCCTCTCTTTTTCGCAAGGCCGATTGAGCCCTGGGTCAGTGGAGGTCAACGGCCAGTAGAGAGGGCAAAGGAGCGGAGCATGGATCTGTTCAAAGATGCAGACTTCTCAGACAGGACAGGAAGGTGAACCAAGATGACTACTGCCTGGTTTGATGTGAAAACAAAAAAAAGTTGTTTTTTTGAATATTTTCTATGGAGATGGAAATACTGAATTATTATTGAAATATTATGAACATAATCTCTATTATCTTTTATGATTACATTTGTTTACTAGCTGCTAAACTGGCTGAGAAAAGGCTGGACTGACGATTTGCCACGATGTACTGAGTACTTCTTAAGACGAGAGTCAAGTAAACTATGGTTATAAATATTGATATTATAATATGTTTATGATTTTGACAGATTTCTTAAGCGATTACTTTGGGATTAGCCAAAAAAAAAGGTACTGGTGACCTGTTGTATATACTTATGGACAGTAACGATGTGGTTACCGAGGTGACTGGAGATTCCTCTCTTATCATGGGCATTATCCTTGACACCTAGTTCAGTCCTCCTTTCCCAGCTGTGTCTGGATACCAGGGACTGTTTGGAGGGCAACGTTTTAAATTTGATAAATGTTTACTTTCTAGATAGAAAATGAGAGAAAGAATGATTGAAAGGTTGCTTTACATGAGAGGGATTATATTAGATCATATTTCCAGTTAACAAGCTCTGGAGAGTTTTTTTTTTCTCTTGCGGGGTCTTGGGGGGCACTTTTGGAGTAGCAGTGGTACAGGCCTGGGTCGGGATCGTGGCCATCTGGCCAACAGTAATGTATTTATGTTTAAAGTGAGAATATGCTGACCCTGGTATAGGGAACATGTAAAAAAATGTTTATGGACTATTTGTTTTGTCTCTATTATTCTGTATATAATGAAGCAGAAATTCTTCTATTTAATAATTTATTGAACTATTTATGCACATTCATTTCCTTTTTGCGATCCTAAACAAACAGAAGAAACCCACAGCTGTCCCAAAGAAGAGACCATTTTGGAGTTTCAGCCAAGCTATGTCACTTTATCTTGCAAAGCTTTGTGTCACGTATTTTTTAGTAAATATTTGTCGGCATATCAGAGTGGTCAGGTCACCAATAGGAGTGGCCAGACACAGTGTGTGTGTGATAACCCCAGTGTTTCTGTTTTTAATTACAAAATAATAATGATAAAGATAATAATAATAATAATAATGGTGATTAAAAAAGGGTAAAAGGACCAAGTGAATTGCAAAACCCAAGCAGCTGATGATCAGGACCATATCCTGGTAAAATGAAGCTAGTGTCTTCTGACAGTTGGATTTTAGCGAAGCCTACTGGAAGAGTCCATCCGAAGTGTGTCTCTTGATTTTATGCAGATATGCCACTCTAGTCCTGAAGTTTTCAGCAATTTTTAGACTTGAAGTTTTTTGGGTTTCAGAGAGTGCAGCTGAATAATATCCACAACCCTGTAAGTCATGGAAGTTCATCTGTCTGGACTTCTTTCAAAGACCCTAACAGGAGACCTGCGTCCTATTTTGGAGAGGCCACTTGGATTCCCGATGAACATTTCAGATAAATATCACTACCGCATCCACATCTGGGAACTACAAACTGTGCTACGGAGTGTGTCAAAAACCTTTGAGCTTTGACATGTGGTACTCCATGTCCTCAGAAGGTCTCTAGAGATCTGCTGTGGTCTGGGTTTAGAGGTTCTCAAAGCCCAGGTAGCAACATAACACATTTACATGAACATACGTGTTTTATGCACTGACCAGTTCACTCGGTCTTGCTGTTCATATCTTGCCGGTAGAGTTTAGCTACTATAAACTTACCTGTAAAACTCAGCAAAGTATTTTTATCACAGAAAGAAAACTGTTTGTACTTTGTAATGCAAAACGTTTCGAACTGTTCTCTGCTTTCAGATTTAGGATGTGCATCAAATGAAGCGATATGTACATACTTTAGCTCATAAAGCGAATTTTCAACTTGTCAGCTCACTGTCTGTTTTTGGTTTCTCTTTTTGTATATTTAGTCGCAGTTTCTGTAGAACCTTCGTTTGGCTACTAGGATAGAGATTTCAAATGTATTCTTATCTCCACTGAAATCACTTTGCCGTGAAGATAAATATGTCAGTGTATGACCTTTATCAATCTTGGAAATATACATGATGAGACGTATTAAGCGTAATTCCCAAACATGCAACGGCAGTAGTAGTAATAGGATTGAGCAATGTGCCACTTCTACTTAATGTAAAACTTGGGTTTATTCAAGATAGAATGTATCATATGGAAACTGTTATTCTTGGATAATAAGGGTTGTTTAATATTAGTTAGATAGTTTGTTTCTTGTTTCGTTGAAGGTTATGTATTTAGACAATTCTTTTTTAAAAAACAAATGAGGGGAAAACAGGGTTCATGTTAGAAGTCCAGTTGATTTATAATGCAATAATAATCCTTATCGATGTGTACATACTTTCTCTTGTTAGTTCTGGGAAAACACACCACACACCACACACTTCACAGTACTTTTGACTTATAGATTTCTGTCAGTAATGGAGATGATTTAGGGCAAGGTTTGTTCACTCTTTAGGTGAGAGCAGCAGCTTTGATGTTCAAGAGCAGCACCATTGGCTCCCACTGAATCGATATAATCCCAAACCCTATGTCCCAATAACACTGTTCACTTTCTTACAGAGATAGGCTACTTTGAAAGAGCAATATTGCTGTATTCAGATCTGGGATTTATCGTCTTGATCAGTTCTTAATGGCCAGTCTCAGTCAAAGAAATCATGTTCACTTCTTGACTGTGCTGCTGTTCCTTTGAAACGCACAACGATCACAATTCCAAGCAAGGACAAGCACAACCGATCATCCCACCCCGATTGGTAGAACCTTTTTCCACATTTACCCTACTCAGATGCTCGTGTCTGCTGGTGTTCTTCAAAGGATGAGAGCATTTTAAAACACAAATGTGATATTTACAGGGTGATGCATTGCTGATGTACATATATACATACATGTAAATGTATTTATACTTTTTGTCTTAACCTGTATATCTGTTGACTATATTTTCATAGATACTGTATGATGTTCGGGTCCTCTTTTTTTGTTGTGTTTGAATTTCAGATGCCCTTCGGTTTGCTAATTCGCATGAGGATATTTTAATATAAGAACCTACTTATGTTTATTATTATATCATTGGTGGACACTGAAGAGACAGCTGTGAAATTAGACCTCTTAGATCACTGCATGTTCTTTTTTTGTTTTTGTTTTTTTGTTTCGTTTTTTTCTTCTTCAGGGGAATACTGCTGGATCTTAGATTCTTCAATGATGGTAACAGGACATGTTGAAGTCGGTACTAATTATTTACTATACATTTCAGAAAACATGAGAAAGACGTGTTGGCATTATGTACTGAAATATTTTGTTCAGGTGTTTCAAGTGTATATCAAGAGTACATTTTTGCTACTCGAGCATCAATAAAATGATCTTTGCTAAGGCCACAGATGTGCTCTTATTTTTTACCCAACATATATTGAGACATTTAGTTGAAATCAGTTTAAATAGAGCAATATTCAGAAATGTTATACACTTCCACAAAACTCTTTTAATGTAGATGAATGTGAATGAGATACTATAATTAATAATGGATACTATAATTAATAATAACACTAGTAAGAAGTACTTCTAATAATAATAACAAGAAAATATTAATTCTTATTAGAAGTACTTCTTACTAGTGTTATTAGTAGTAGTAGTAGTAGGAGTACTTACTGGTGTTATTATTATGAGTAGCAGTAGTACTTACTGTAGAAGTAGTAGCATTCGACAGCCCAGACCAGGCCCTGTTATATTCATTAGTGTACCCAAAGTAGTTAACAGAACAACCAGACTTCATTAATAATACACATTCAGTAATAATACATTAATACAAAAGGCAAACAGAAAAAAACACATTACAAATGAGTCAGTGAACTGTTTAGTCTACGTTCGTGTTAGTATGTTATTATAGAAGAACAGGCTGCACGTTTGCCCTACATACTGATAAATCACCTTGACGGCATTACACAGCCCCGTACAGAATAAAAGTCGACTTGTTCAAAGAAGGAAATAAAGAAACACAATAATAACAATAATAGAGCTATCATAACTTTTTAATTCTAGGAGTAGAGCATTGTATCGGTCCGTGCGTCTGTGGCCCGCGGTGCTTGTGGGAATTGTAGTTCAATCAGAACCTCCCAATGTTCTGCCAACATTGCAGTGACGTTGTGGTAACGTGATAACGCCTGCTGTCTGGAGGACCGTCTGATAACCATTTCCGCCTCTTTTCTTCGCAAGTATTTTCTTATGTTTTTCTCTAAAGGCAGACTTTCCAGAACCAGGGTTTCTCCTGAACCACTCTGCAGTTTGCGTAATCCATGGAAGCGAATCACGGGAACGGCTCAAACTGGGCAATCCAGCGCCGAGTGGAGGGGCTGGTGAACAAACACATGGCAGACATGGCACTGGAGACACTTCAGCAGAGGCTCTCAGCCGTCTCGGAGGAGATGCACCACCTGGCAGATGGCCTGGCAAGAAGAGAAGATGTTCCGAAGCGCGTGGAGGACGCACCGCGGCGCACCGAGCTGAACTTCAGCGTGGAGCCGCTCTCAGAGCCCTACAGCACAGCAGGGGCGGGGGGAGAAAAGTTGATGCCAGACACATCATCATCACCACCCTCCTCCTCAGGTAGGCAGGGACTGGGGGGAACTGATAGCTCTGCTGTTAAACGGTACTGAGAACTTTTGCTCGCTCCGACAATGAGTTACTGTCAGAAAGTGATGTGTCAGAGTGGCGTTGTTTCGATTGGTCTTAGGTTTGTGTGTGTATGTGTGTGTGTGTGTGTGTGTGTGTGTAAATATATATACATGGACTAAAGTATTGGGATGCATGACCATTACTCCCACTCCCACTGTTTACACACACTTTACGAACAAAGCCCCTCGAGAAAACATTGTCCTCCGACGTTAATGCTGTTCCTAAGACTAAAAGGTTGTGAGTCTTGTAGCATCAGTATTTACTACTACTGCTACTACTACTACTACTACTAATAATAATAATAATAATAATAATAGTAATAACAATAATAATAACAATAATAATAGTGGTTAACATTCAGTCAAGTTCAACCAGTCAAGTTCTTCCGCAACAAACTCATTCAGCTTACTATGTTCACTGGGGCACAATCATGCTGAAATAGAAAAGGTTCTTCCCCAAACAGAATGTCTTGGCAAGTTGATGCATTAAGATTGCTCTTCACTGGAAGTAAGGGGCCTAGCCCAAATCCTAAAAACAAGTGTGTCCCAATACTTGTGTCCATATAGTGTGTGTGTTTGTGTGCATATATATATATATACACTCAACAAAAATATAAACGCAACACCTTTGTTTCTGCTCCGATTTTTCATGAGATGGACT
>JBBPDC010000149.1:17133261-17149984 GCA_037974485.1 Hemigrammopetersius urotaenia | reverse complement strand
TAGCAACCGGAGCCCGTTTAGTAATATTTCTCTGGTAGCGCTGTTTGTACTCAGTTCAACAGAACAATACTATGAGTATCCATAACCGTTCACTGTTTAACTTTACTTGTTTCCTTAAGTGAAAGGAAAGATTTGGTGAAAAGTTTTCAGCCCTTTATACACGCTAATTCCTTCCTACAACCCTGGGGGCTAAGCCCCTCTTGTCTGTCTGTCCTAGTGACGTCCCTGTTTCACAGTAGGCATGTTTCACAATAGGTTCGAAGACTCGTTCTCGCCCCCTACAGTGCAATTCTTTGTGAATAGATTAACAGTGATATTTTTTTTATCACGCAATAAGAGCATCACATTAACGCTGATAACGGCCCACCACTTATATATATATAAATACACACATATATGCAATATATATCCTTTTGATCAGTTTTACTTGCTCATAGCCCTCCCAGTCGTGCTGTTGTAAGATCTATGCATACAGTAGTTGTCTTGTATGTTTTTAGCATACCAAGTTTAAAATAGGCACTGCTGGGGGGGGGGGATTCATGTTACACTGTACTGATTATGCAACAGAAATTAGGCAATTTCCTGCA
Organism: Hemigrammopetersius urotaenia; assembly: GCA_037974485.1. Classification (NCBI taxonomy): domain Eukaryota; kingdom Metazoa; phylum Chordata; class Actinopteri; order Characiformes; family Alestidae; genus Hemigrammopetersius; species Hemigrammopetersius urotaenia. Next base: position 17,149,397 of record JBBPDC010000149.1, on the reverse strand, counting down.
GCAGCAGTCCTAGTTACAGTTAGTGCCAGCAGATCAGTTGGAGGGTTAATTGCCTGCGATTATCTAGCTGGCATCGAGACCTGATTCCACATTCTCCTGGTCGCTGGTTTAAGTCTCAGATTACTGGATACTTGGGAACCACTGGAACAAGCAGTGCAAAATTTGCTATTTTTTTAAATTATCACAGAATTGGTCTTTACAATAGTGAAATAACAGAGGGTTGCAGTATGTGCACAAGCCACCTAGATAAATACAGTTTACGGTGTGTCATCTTGATCAGTCTGAGCAAGCTTTATGTATTCTGATTAACCATCACATTCATTAGATCAGATGTTTATAATTATGTCAAGAGTCTACTAATGTATTTTCATGTGTTCTTATTTTCACAGTTACAATGTACTAATACACTCACTGTGATATTTTGTCTATATCAGTCAGTCCCACCTGGTCTATGTGTTTTTCTAAATCAGGTTAAGGAAAATTATCACTGATAACACTGCATCTCTTGTATATTAAATATATGCTCTCTCTGTGTAGGCTTGAGGGTGAAGTGAGTGGCCTTTTTCTGCAGTCATCCGTCTGTACTGGTGCTGTAGGGGTCCGGGACTCTGGCTATGACTCTCTGCGCCGACGCATGAGTGTGCTGGACAGACTGACGCACACGCACCCTGTCTGGCTACAGCTGTCGCTAAGTGATGAAGACGCCGAACGTATCCTGCAGTCCCAGCCGCCAGGGGTGAGAACAGCATGTTCTGCACAACCACTGTAGACTACTTTACACTGCCATACATATTTAAATGTCGCAATATTTGTCTGTTGTCATCTCTGACCTTTGAATTGGATTTTAAATAGCTTGTTTAACAAGTGTTATTTTAAGACTGCTGATTCCGAGCTTGTCCCCATTGTGTCATCTGTGCTGATACTGCACTGCAGGATGACAGTACTGACATTTCAGTCAACTTCAACAGAAGATTGTTTCATTAATGTTAGGTTTTTATTACCCCACCTCTCCATATGTATGTATGTAGACCTTCCTGGTGAGGAGGTCGTCTAAGCTCCAGAAGAAGGTAATTTCCCTGCGTCTGGACAGCAGTAGTGCACCACTGACCATCAGGGACTTCCCAGTCAAAGAGAGCCAATACAGTAAGTTCCACGCAATACCTGACTACTATACACATCTCTTTTCTCTTTTTCACTTCCTTCTCCTTGGCACAGTTTTTTTGACTGGTCATATTTTCCCCTTCCATTCTATATTGATCCAGTTTGTTTGTCCAAATGCAGCAAGAGCTTTAATGGCTCACTGTGGGAGCTAAATTTGGCTGCATGGCTTCATGTTCTCACTCTCTGCTGAGTTTCTGTGATACTATAACCTTTGTTTTTGTTTTTAGGGCTTTCAAATACACTATGCACTATATTAACCATTCAAATGCAATGCCTTGAAGGTAATTTAATCAATAAAGTTATGCTTGTTTTAAGCTGATGTATTGTATTCCTAAGTAACTTTATTTGATTTACAGTATTATAAACACTGTGGTAATAAGTGTGTGAGTGTCTGTAAGCGTGTGTGTGTGAGTGTGTGCATAAACTAGTGATTATGCTTTAGTACTCAGTGTTCTTTGATAATATCTTTAGAATATAAGTTAGGTCTTATTGTTTGCCACACTGCAGAGTTTTTGTTAGTTCAAATTTTTGGAAATATACAAGTTGTTGATATTAATTTCAAGAGATATTCAGTTGTCCTGTTCAGTTTCCATTTTTACTGTTTCTATTTCTAATTAAAAACTGTGACAGCGCTTTAAAAATATGTAAATATGGATCTTTAATGTGGTGGTAATGGAAAACCCCCTAAAAACGTATGAGGAAGAAACCTTGACTAAGAGAACTATATCAGCTGTTAGAGTATTCAACACTTTTTGCAAGCGCATGTGTGCATGCTTTTCACAAAAAGCTTGAGAGCAAAGCATCACTTCTTCCAGTGTGAAATTATATCTGAGACTGCTGTTTGTCAGTTGTTGCATTTTCTTCAAAAATGGCAGAGATTGATGGTGGAAGTAATGGAATTTCCAAATGCATCTGTTTCACATTAACCCATTTTCTTTCTTTCTCTCTCTCTCTCCCTCCACTCCTCTCTCACTCTTTTATTTGACTCTAACAGTGGGAGGGACCTCCTTCAGAGGAAGTCTGAATGTATACAGCACATTATATTTGCCCTTGTATACGTGGATTTCCACAGTGTAGAAAATGTGTGAATGATTCCAGTTTTTCTGTGGTATTCCTGCATTTCAGCTGCTGCTGTGTTTGTGTGTCTGTGTTTCAGCCTTTTCTCTGGAAGGCTCAGGGATCAGCTTTGCGGACCTTTTCCGGCTCGTGGCCTTCTGCTGCATAAGCAGGTATGAGAATCTCTTACAGTATATAACAGAAGAGCCTGGGTGCTGGCTCATTCAGAAAGGATCACATGGGGAATTGTAGAAGGAGAATAGACCACACTGTGTAGGGTGTGTTAGTCTTATATTATTAGGTAGTTAAAGCATGCTTTACTTATCAGTTATCATGCTACCTCCATTATTTAGCTTACTTTGTTATTGATATTTGCTATTACAAGACCTACTGTAGTATGATGATAAGAGTGGGCAATATGTCATAAGTTTCAATAAACTTAAGGGCACTATACTTGGATTACTTTTTAGGCTATAAATGACATGGAATGAAAAAAAAATGCACCAGCAAACTATAGTGGCTATGGATTTCTTTCTGCTTTCAAACATTTTCAAAAATGGGAAGTAAAAGTGAAACAATTGGTAAAAAAATTAATTCATGAAAGAAGATAATTGCATAATGAGCCGTCCAGGTGATTCATTATCTAGTTACTATACTTCGATAACAGACCTGGTCCTTTTTATGATACATTTAGTAGTTTGGTGTTATAGAGCTACTCAACCAGAACCGTGCAGTGAGATCGTTTTTCTTAATTATGGTACCATATTGTGAAATGTTGCCCACGCCTGGAGATTGCTGGATTGAAAACATTCGTTGATTACACCAACTGTACAAAACTGCACATCAGAAAGCAATAAAGACGCTGGGGAATGTAGCATGTGTAACTGGAAACATGGCTTCATTGCCACTAAAAACAAAGAGCAGTGAAAATGCCTGCATATTTGGTGCTGTGCTATTCTTGTTGGCCTTCATAAGTTCAGTTTGCTATGAAGCCTCTTTTTTCTTACCCGCTTGAGCAGCGGCCAGATTTGCACGGTCTCCTCACTGCAGCCAAGACTGCGTCTTTGTCAGTGCCACGTAATGGAGTCTGTGGATAAACACAACCCTCTGTCTGCCTGCCTCACCCATATGCTGAAATTTACAGTTGGAGCACTAGACACACTCTGCCTGCTTTTTTTCTCTTTATTTCTTTCCCTTTAAAGAGATTTGCGGTACTTCGGGTCTTGTTGCTGTTGTTTAATGCTTTTACCCCATTTTTGACTGTGCCTCTTCTTCGTAGGGATGTCCTTCCTTTCACGCTAAAGCTTTCTGAGCCGATCTTTTCTGCGAAGACGCCGTCGGATCTAGAAGAAGTCGCCAAGTTGGGATTAGGTAAGGAATCTATATTGCTCAACTTTAACTACATGTTTATTGTTCATTGTCCTGTGTAGTCCAGTGACCCATGCAAAATGTCATAGTTCACTAATTATGAGTGCATAACAGGAGCTTAGTTACACATTGGCCCAGTGGATGAGCCTCAGAGGATTCTTCGGGGGTAGTCTCACGTTGGTTTTGGATATGTCTGGCTTGGAAGCAATAGAGACTCTGAGTCACTGAGTCATTGGTGGTTCAACCAGGTTTTATGTCCTTAAGAGAATGATTCACCTGTAGCTAGCAGAGCTCTGTGTGGCTACGTGCCACTGATTTACCTGTGTTTATGATCTTCAATGAATTTTATTGCTGTGATTCTAACACCTTTTTTAGTATTCTTAGTATTTTTTTCATCTAATAAATATGTACAGAATCTGTAGTATATGGTTGATTAATGCCAACAATAATGTTGACAAGACTCCCATAAAACGGTAAGCACTGGGCAATATGATATATGTATGTGACACCAGTGTTAAACTGCAGCACAATAATAATACAGGTGATAGGATGACAGCCATGAAAGAATGTCAGGGATCTGTGGAATACTATGATAATCCAGCTTAATTTTTCTTCATATTTACAAAGATTGAAGATCTTCATAGATTGATTTTTATTTTTTTTTAATACTTTACAAAAGTGTTTAACAGGAATGAATTTCACATTAATGTTTACTGATGGACTGCACGGTAGATTCTACTGTGAGTCGCCAGTTCATCTGTTCTTTTACCTGGTGCTAGTAAATGAGAAAATGATTTTCCATGGTAATTGACCATATGCTACAAAAGCAGCACACAAAAATTAGGTTGAATGTTTCTTTAGGAATATGGGATGCCTCTATAGCTGGATCCTAGACTATGCTGGCTGCCTTCTAAAGTGTTGATATATTTACTATATGCTGAAGATCACACTAATTATCTTAACTGTACAAGTTCCTTCCTGTTTTGTGGTTTCTAAACCTATCCAAGTGCACCAGCCAGAGCTGTTGTTCTGAAAACAGAGCCATATGGAGAGAGTGTGAGACAGTGGTACTCTGTGTGTAATGTGCGTCACTAGCCCAGAAGTTCATGTCTGTCAACAGTAAGCATCAAATGCACCACTCATACAGGTTTAACGCACTGATGAGTGGGGGAACATGTCTCAGACATAGCTGTTGCTTATGTTTCTGGTCTATCGGGCAGGATTCAATCACTGCATCTTCTGACAGATTGAGACTAATACGCAATGTAAAAGTCTGGCGTGTAATATAACGCTCTGCTTGACGTGTGTGTGGTTTATGTGTCGACTGACTAACGGCAACACAGAGAAGATCAAAATGCTAGTAATTCATCACCTCTGCTTTTACCTGTTTAAATGTCCGTACTTGGAGGATATTCCTCTTTTGATACAAGAAACTGAGATACAGGATACGTCATGCTGTCAGAGACACAGCTGGGTGAGGAGTAGAGTTCCAGACCCCTTCAGCACCTGCAGACTGAGGAAAAATAAGTACAGAAATGACCTACTTGTACTGCAAATGAATTCACTTTTTTTGCAGAAATTCCGATTTCACCCGGCCCGTTCATTTTTAAAATAATTAATGGCATAGTTCAGTGTCTGCTGCACAGAAATTCTTTTTTTGTTTATGTAGTTATAATTCTACCCCCATCCTCTGTTTATCCTAATAATAAATAGAATACTTCGGTACGGATATTATTTATAAAAGGATGGATTTGCAGTAACAGCACTCCCCTCACACACACACTTATCTTAGTATTATAATTTGTACTTAATGGCTAGACAATTTTTTCTTATATTTTCTTCTATTTAATGGTGTTCTGGTTTTTTTTGTTTTAACATTAATGCATATATAGAGTAGTTATATACCCAGTCCCAGTCCCAACACCCCAAACAGCCAACCACACGTCACCCCAAAACAAAGGTCTGGACACTTTTTTGGGGAAACCCTGAGGGAACTATCAGTACGGTCTCCAGTGATGCATTGCACATCTGTCATGTTAAAGAGGCCTGCAGAATTTGGGCCAACAGGGCAGGGCATGGAAATTCCACACCAGGACCACTTCCAAAACGAACCCCACCTAGAGGCTGCGATGAACTTCTGGCTTCGGGCTGCGGCGGTCATATTTCAGTCTGGCTGACTGCTCCGATTAGGACAAACCAGGGTGAACCGAGGACACCAAGAGAACTGATCTGAAGAAATGAGAGATAGTGAGAGGTTTTGTTTCTGTATCTTACTGCTACCTTAACAATATGAGTTGACAAACAATGAGTGGAAGTGAGTAGCATTGCATATTCAGGTGTATAAAACACCCACTCACGTTTCTCAAGTATTTGTCTTCTGAGGAAATGACATGATTCAGCCTGTCCGTCTTAAGCCTATCAGTGGACTATTGACATTATCAAAGAAATTTCAGTGCCTGGTTATAAGTATATTCTCTCCTGAAAAAAATGTTTTCTAATTAAGTTTGGCTGTTGGTTTGCCTTTAACAAAGCCTGAACTCAGCATTATCCTTTGCTTAAAGAACAAGTGGAAAGTATTCGAAGGGGTGGACTTCACAATGAATATCTGAGCGAAGAGAAGTGAGCAGTAAGCTACAGCGGCTGCGCTCCTCCCACTCGCTTATTAGCATGCATGACTCATACCATTCAGTATGTGTGTGTGAGTGTGTGTCTGTGTCACCATACGGCAGTACACAGTGGAAGTGTCAGCCACACACATCTAAGGTGCTCTTGGTGTAAATCTCTAAGGAGAACGTAGGCAAGAAGCTTCACTGGTTTACTGTAAGTGTGGGATATAGCCTTTATTATTTATACTCTGGTGACGGATGTTTTCTTTCTCTCTCTTAATTACAGCCTTTGGGTTTGGTTGATCTTCTGGCTCAGTTCTTTGAGGCCTTCTGAAGTTTTCTGTGTTGTGTGACTCATAATTGCATTTGTCTTCATGGTGTCTCTAAGGCATCAGTGGGAAATTAAGCTGTTTTATAATGAAACACATTAAAGATGTGTTTTTGAGATTTACTGTGTGTATTAACTGTTCTGTGTAGCTTAATTTATTATTATGTCTTGACAGTAAATGTTTTTTTTCATTCTACCTGCCATTATATTTTTAATTTTAGCTCAGTTTATCTCAAATTGAATTTGGTTTTATTTTCTTCATGTTTCATAGGATTTTGGGATTCAGAATTGTGCTGTAAGAAACCTGTGCAAGACGAACCACAGAAGAGAGTGAAACAGGGGGTACAGAAAACATCCCTCAAAGACGTCCTACGCACTCGTAGCCCATCGCAGCTGGATTGCAGCCTATCTAACGGGGCACTGTGCTTCATTAACCCTCTCTTCCAGCAGGCACACAGCTCTGACACAGATCAGACACCAGCAGGAGCCCTGCCACAGAGCAGCAGCCCCTTTAAACAGGGCACAAAAGACACAAGCCCTCAAAGCAGCGACAGTGTCCTTCGCCGCACCACCAGCACAGAACACGGTAGCAGAGTAAAGAGTACGTCCCGTTCCCCTCCACCACGACCCCCTCCTCCTCTCAGAGTCCCGCGCAGGCCAGCAAATCCCCCACGCAAGCAGAACAGCATGCCCAGCACAGCCGTGAGCTGGATCAAAGGGTCGCAGGAGAAAAGTGGCTTGCTGGGACGTTTGGGCTCCTCTTTCGGCTCCTTCTCACCTTCGTCTTCACCACCTAAGAAGATCAGCTCACCCATCCCCACACCCACATCCCGCGGTAAACGACCCCCCAACCCTCCTGACGCAGAGGTCCACCGCTGCCACCTGGCACTGGAAGATCACACCATTGAGGAGGCAGTGTCACTCAGCCTGGCCAAGCTGTCCCTGAGGAACGCAGCACTGGAAGACGGCGGCGGCAGCCCAGCGGGAAGAGAGCGTCTCAGTGACATAAGCATCTCCTCTACCTCTTCTGACTCCCTGGACTTCACTCAGAGCTTTTCTCTGCCAGCAGCTGGCACAAGCCCCTCCAGAACTGGTGGGAGGGCAGGTGACAGCAGCCCAGAGGAGGAAGAGGAAGAGGAGGAGGAAGACTTTGGAGTGAGCGTGGAGAGTGACCAGGATATCAGCATGGAACCACCCTTCAAGTCCAAGAAGCGGCACAGTGCTGGTGCCTTTGTGCTGCAGCGAGCACTGAAGGGCCACCTGCGCAAGGTCAGTGGTGTCTTCAACTCTCTCATGACCCCTGAAAAGAGGGCTATCAGGAAGATCTTGGAGCAGTCACGGGACAAAAGCACGTACTTTGGCTGCCTGGTGCAGGACTATGTGAGCTTCCTGCAGGAGAACCGCGGCTGTCACACCTCAGGCCTGGACCTGCTTCAGACTCTCAGGCAATTCATGACGCAAATGAAGTCGTACCTGCTGCAAAGCTCTGAGCTTGACCCCCCCATCGAGTCCCTCATCCCTGAGGACCAGATTGGTAAGGGTGCCTTACTCATTGTGACATGCTGAGTCTATTAACATTAAATCCCACACTCATGAATGCTAAATCAGCAAAACTATACCTGCAGCTTGTTCTAAGTCAGTATGGGCTTTACTTTTATATATTCAGTTTTGGAATTTTTCAAATATCAATGATCAAATTGTGAAGTTGAACTCTTTCATCACCTTATAAGGTGTTCACCCTTTCTGATAAATTTTAGTGCGGATCTCACAGATGCTAATCTCACATTTCGTGGTTATGTACTCCTAGACTATATAACATCACACCTCACTGCCTACTTTGAGTTTGCTTGGCCATTATGCTGTCTCTGCTGTAAAGTATGCTAAATGTAAGATGAATTTACAAGTAAAATGAATGATAATTTGGGCTCATGTGTGAGGTGGCAGCTTTTGTTAGCATCAGATAGCTTAATATTTTCACAGTGAAGCTTTAGAGCAGCACAAAACGTCATGGTAAAAAGAAACTATTGTGTTTATACTACACCATTCTTTTACCCTACCACATCAGCAACCAAATCCAGCTTCTGGGAAATACTCATCTCTACAGAATGCAACAGGTGTTACTCATATTCCCACCAGTCTGTGTGCTTCTAAAGCAGAGTCTATTGTTGTTCTTGGGCGGCAGGTTTTGGTGCTTTGTCAGTGTGACTGGGCATGCACAGAGGTATAGTGCTGAAAAGCAAACATATACATGTACAGGCAGATACCTTCTTTCTCCTGCAGCATCAGTTTTGAGTGTAAACAGGTGCTCTGAACAATGTAACAGTCTAGTAATGAAAACTGGGCATGTGTGTGGGTGAGGTACATCAAGAGCTCTTGGAAAACATTCACAATCTAGCATTTGTTTTTGATGAAAGTTGTTTTGGTACTCCAGGAACTCTGCATAATCCAGGCCCCCTTTCTCTCAGCATATAAACACTGCTCAGTTGTCTGCTGTAAGCTCCGATGAATGAATCTTACTCCAGATGTTCCTGGGCTGGGATCCTGCCAAGTGGGCCAGGTTCTCCTGAGCTGAGTTCTCTCCTCCAATCCCAGCCAGGGCTTTTGAGGCAGCCCCACTGGCTTGTTGATGCCAAATAGTGAGCGAGTGGGCGGAAGTAAGAAGAGAATGTAGACAGAGGAGAAAAACAGACACTTGTTTTGTGTTTTGCTCTATCGCGCTCTGTTGTATTTTGCACGTTTCCCCCCTCCAAACAGCACAGAACTGCCTGTGTGAAGATTTTTTTGGCCATAAAGTAGTTTTCACAGATGGCAGTGCACTCCAGGGTTGGCAAGAAGGCTGAAAAAGTTGTTTAAATTTGTAGATTGCAAAGGACTTCATATCAGCTAGAAACCAGGAGTTGTTAACCTTTCAGATTAAGCTGCTTCCGTTTGTGGTCTATTTTTAAGTCGTAGAAGGTAGTCGCACGTTCTTGCTTATTTAACTCCCTTCTTACTGATAAGAGAGGATAGATATTCCTTGCTGTCAAAATGTCTCAGGAACTCATTGCTTCGAGAGGCTGGTGCTTTCCAAAAAATGTAGAATTCAGGAATAGAGAACTGGGTTAGTGGAAACTTCATGGATTTGAGTTTTTTTTCTCTGGGAACTGAAAAAGTGACAACCTAAGGGTTTTTACACTCTTTATCTGTCTGTGTGTTGGAGTGACACAGTTTGTGGCCATATTCCACCATGATGGCATGTTGTGTGTCCAAGAGTGTTTGCTGTGTGGGAGGCATCAGTGGATTCACTTCTCTTCTCTATAAGCCTGTGGCTTGTTTTCCTGGTCCGGACTGTGGGGCTGGATGGGAGGGAGGGTTGTTGTTGTGAGGAAAAGGATGTTTGCATGAAGCTGAAGACAGACTTCTAGACTGGGCCTGGCCTTGACTGTTAGCACCTTCTGATCTGCGCTCTTGTCTGGGAAGCCCCGGCTCCTTTTTGTCTCCGGGCAATCAGTCACTGTCCTCCTCCGACAAGGGCCCACTTATCTACTCACCAGCACGATACTTGAAGCTGCAGTGGCAATGCGTAGACACTGTTTTACACTTCTGTCACCTTCTTATAGATCAAATGATGCCACCAAACTGCAGTCAAATGTAATTTCTTGTGTAATGTCTGAAGATGTTCGGAAACTTACAGTTGCCGACTGACGTGTCTGTGGAACTTGTTAAGGGCACGGTATGCGAGAAAGATAAGCCTCATTGAATATGGAATGGCCTCCGCGGTTTGCCACCCTCTAATCCTTGAGCCTTGTAAGTGTACAGCATTCCAGCGCATAAATTGCTTGAGTAAAGCAGCACCCAGCTCTGTGTAGCTTAGCTTCATGCATTAACCCAACAGAGACGGCATTCACACTGAATACAGGCAGCATGGAGGTGCATAAACATATTCATGGTTCTCTAGAACAGCAAATTATTGTTATATTTTTATAATGTTGGAGATCAGCATTGTAAATATCTCTCTTGACAAATGTTAAAATACTTGGTTTGGTCTAAGACCGCTAAGGCAGGCAGTATCAGTGGGTCTAATTTGTTCAGAACAGCTTCTTAGAAAATTACGTCTTCATCAGTTTCCTGAAACTACTACTTTAAACGGTGAATGTTTTTTTCCAGTTATATCCTCAGGCAAAATGAAAAAAAAATTGTTCGGTAGAACCGGTCGGACGTGTTCTTTTGGGGAAGTTTTTCACCGCCGTCTTTCTCCAGGTTGGGTAGGGTTCTTTCGTTACCGGAATTACTTTGAAAAGCATCTGATGCAAGATTTTACTATATTGCCCCACCTAAGACTGCTGTAGTGGACTTCATTAATTATCCTTTTCTCATATTTTAGTGTATTTCATAAGAACACCCTGTTGTATCAACCCGAATGAAATAGTTTTAGTTTGTTAGGGTTTCAGTTAGAGGACACTTCCTGGTGATATACAGGACACAACATTATCTATAAACAGGCCACATACAGATTATTCCTTGCCAAATTTTTCCATTCACTACCTGTGTTCATGACAGGAATGAAAGCTTCTTTAGCGTTGGCAGTTGATGCAGTTGAATTTTTATTCTATTCGTATGTCAGTTTGCCAGAAATTATTTTCTTGAGCAGTTTGTTTTATTGCAGTACCCTGATATTTAACAGCTGCTCTTGGCTTACTTTGGAAAGACATCCACATTACACAGATGACATCAGCTGGTTATGTGCACAGTGGGGAAAAGAGGGGGGCTTAAGAGGGAGACGGAGAGTGAAGCACTTTGCAGATGGAGCTCACGTGTCTGATGACAGGCAGTTTAAGAACAAAACATCACTTCCCTCAGCCGATTCTTATGCTGGCGAAAGCACATTTTGCTTCGCAGTCAGCATTCTTAACCACTCTGATGCAGAGTTAACCATTAAGTTCTGCTCCTAGGGCCATGTGATTTTTACTTCCAAGACCTAGATACTTCCCCCATTTCACACATGTTGCAGTTTAGACCTGAGCTTTGAACCAGGTTAACAAGGTAAAACCTATTGGAGTCAAAACGCCTGGTCTGAGATTTGCACTTCTGCTGTTGTATTCTGGCTTGGTGTTTTGGAGAAGCAACTGTGGAAATATTAACAGCAGGTATTCCCCTTCGTGAAGAGGAAATGGAAATGTTACCACTATGGGAGATCATAGCCTGTTTACACACAGTCACAGTCATTTCTGTCTGTTACTCTTCTAAATACAGCTCTTGGGTTTATAGCATTTTGTAAAAAAGAAACTTGTTTTTAATCATGCATAAAAGGTGTGTTCTGTGATCAGTCTAATGACTCTCTTGTTATGTGTGGGATTGCATCTGAATTATTTTGTTATGGAGCTCTGCATGGCTTTAGTCGATTAATGTCTGTCGTTTCTTAATTCTTTCTTTAGATCAAGTACTGGAAAAGGCCATGCATAAGTGTATACTGAAGCCCCTTAAGCCTGTGGTGGAAACAGCCCTGCAGGACTTCCAAGTGAGTAGTGGTGCTTGGCAGCAGCTGAAGGAAAACCTGGCACTAGCCAAAACCAAGCAGCCAGCTGAGATGGGTGTGGATGGAGCCATGCCCCCAGATCCTATGGCCATAGAGAAGATTCGTCACAAGTTCCACAACATGATCAAGATGTACTCACCTGAGAAGAAAGTGACTTTCCTACTGCGCGTCTGCAAGCTGATTTACACTATCATGGAAGACAATTCAGGTATGATTGTAAACTGGTTAGGGAACCAAAAATAATACTAGAAAGAACATATTTGGATACCTTAAGTACCTTAAATTTAAAGAAGCTCCACATAAGATAACGTTTTACTTCTGTACATCCAAGCTAAGAAGCATTTGTGAGCTGTTATTTGTTATATTTTGATCTTTAGCTGGATAAATGTCATTTGTTTATGCACACTAGGGCCTCTGTTCCAGCTCTCATTGTATCTTATGATCCATTTGGGTTGGTTTTTATGATGGCAGGGAGAATGTATGGGGCAGATGACTTCTTACCCATGCTGACCTATGTATTGGCCCAGTGTGACATGCCTCAACTGGATACCGAGATTCAGTACATGATGGAGTTACTAGACCCCTCACTGCTGCAAGGAGAAGGTATTTCAGCCTCCATTATGTCCCCCTTATTTAAATTACAAAAAGAGAACCCCACGGATTTGAACCGTTTTGAATCCATGATGCTCAAACAGCTCTCATCCCTTCTTTGTTTGTAGGTGGATACTACTTGACCAGTGCATATGGAGCCATGTCTCTCATTAAGAACTTTCAGGAGGAGCAGGCTGCGCGGGTGCTGAGCTCAGAAACCCGTAACACACTCCATCAGTGGCACCGCAGACGCACGGCCCAGCGCACCACACCATCTGTGGATGACTTTCAGGTGCGGTCCTCACCACAAAACATATGTCTTATGTTCTTGCCATTTCACTTAAGTCTAATTCAGACCAAATCAATACCTGACATACAAAATTCCAGGACTTCTGTGCAGCATTTATTACATTGCATTTATCAGTGAAAATGAAGTTTTACTCCTAAATAAGGACCTGGAGATAATAGACATTTAAATTGTCTGTCATCTGGCCTCAACAAACAGCATGAGCAGGTCGCTGTTGTGGTTATTTTTGCACTGGTAAAGTGTCTTAAACATACATTCATGATAGTAGCCTCCCTTCCATTTCCCGTTTCCATAGAGAACACAGTGTGGCCTTCACTGTGGTTGTTGTTGTTCTGCTTGTTCCCTGAGAGTTTCCTCTCACACTCTCATTGGCTATTACTCATGGTTGTTTTTAGTCTACATATATTTAGGATGCACTTTTCATACCCTGCTCATGCTACAATTTCATGCCCTGATCATTTCAAACACACTGAAAATGTTGTGCTCTGTGGGAGAGCGTTCTGATTTGGCAAATTGTGTCTTTGAACTGCTTTTGAACTCTGAGCTATGGTTGTAAAGTGCATGAACAACCATTTGTCTGCAGTCCGTGGGAGGTTGTCACAGATTTTAAAAAGTTGGTCTTCTGGAGCTCAAATCATTGTGTGTGCTTTTGACATTGGAGAGCCAGAGTTACTGATTTGTTTCTTTCTAATTAGCTGTATCAGCAGAATGCTGAACTAATTTTACTGGTGTAACTATAAGAAATGACTCTAAACCTTTGGCTCAGTGTATCATTTTAAAATGTTATTCTGTGGGTATTCTGTGATGTTTATGGGAAACCAGACCCTGATGTACATTTCTCATTGTGTGCAGAACTACCTAAGAGTGGCCCTGCAGGAGGCAGACAGTGGCTGCACAGCGAAAACCCTGCAGGTGCGGCCGTACGCGACCACGGACGAGGTGTGTCAGATATGCGCTGAAAAGTTCAAAGTCTCTGACCCGGAGAATCACGCCCTGTTCCTGCTGACGGAGGAGACCACGCAGCAACTGGCCCCGGACACACACCCGCAAAAGATCAAAGCGGAGTTGCACAGTCGCCCCCAGGTGCAGCCTTTTTACTTCGTGTACCGCCGCATCCAAAACCGCAACGTCACTGTCCCTGCAGATCAACTCAACGGCAACTCTGTGCCAAACTGTGCCTAAAGTGTCTGGAACCTGCAGGTCATCTCCCGCCTCTCCTGTCTTGCTGCTGCCTGTCTATCCACAGCAGCGCACGCAACAGAAGTTCGTGTTTGAACTAACGGAAAATGTCGCCGGGCAGGCTGGAAAGAGAGAAGGAAGGATGTGTCTGACAGATGCAGCGTTTTCTTCTCTCTGTTGTCTTGGTTATTTCTGAATCTTTTTAGGAAGTGGCACGCGACCATGACATGTGAGGGTAGCCGTGTTTGAGTCTTAAAGAAGTTTACTAAGGAGGGGCAGCATGGATGAGTATTTTCAGGCCTATTTAATACCTTTCAGGAAGTTTTTTTCTGGGCATTGCAATTTCCATACAAGATGCTTCCTCTCATATTCAGTAGTGCCTTTTACATATGATGACAAATAATGCAGTGCTTCGTACGACTGCTCTACCATTAAGAGCAAGACATACTGTGCATGTGTTAATTGGCCTGGTAATGCTCTAAAGTGAATGGCTTGAGCCTCACTTTCTGGGCATGCTCAGTAATGTACGCAGCTCCTTTAACCATGGACATACAAACATGGCTATTCACATCAAAACTGTAATGTTTTGTACCTAGTGAAAATGTACTTACATTGTTTCCTTTTGAGCAGTTGCTGGTAAACTGCTTTCTTTTTTTTATATAAAGTTATTAGTATAATATTGCATGTGTTTATTTGTTGATGAGAAAAGACCAATTAAGTACCAGGCATTAATGCCAGTGATGTTTCACCATATGCCTTTTTTTTTAATGAATAAAATTACTCAGTGCTGGTAGTCACTCATTATTATACACATTGTTCATGTTCTTCTCCATGTTTTTGAGTGAAGATGGAAAAAATTCATTAGACCAAGTCCTGGAAAGTACTGTACTACTGACAAGCTGAAGGCTTGTGTGTGAATATATCTGATATGCATCTCAATTGTCAGAAGTCTTCTATGGCAAGTTTCTGTAGGTGTGCAATGAGTTACAAGAAGGTTCATTATGCAAGTAGGTTTACTGGAAAAGGAGATACAATGGGAGAAGATGGAAAAGAAGAGAAGGAGAAAAGGAGAAGAATGGAATTATGTTAGTCATTAGAAAAGCATGTCACTGTAAAGTATCAGGGAATAGGATAAATGGAGGCTTTTTTGTTTTTCATAACAGTATGCGCAACTACAAATACCACAAATTACCATGTGTATGATTTTCTACTAAAGTGCTGTGGGTTTGCATGCTCTGACATGAACTCAGGACACTGAGGAGAGAGAGAGAGAGAGAGAAGTAGACTGTCTGTCCACTGTCCTATGATACCCGACCAGTGAGATACTCTAAACGCTGTAGGATTGTCTGTCTGGAAACACACTAGCAGTAAAATTGTGTACTTTTTTAGGTATGTAATGTAAATAATTAATGAGATATTTTAAGTATGTTAAGTATATATTTATATGTGATCTGTGCAGGGATTTTCACAGATTTATGGAAAAAAAGAGAAAACCTCAATTCAACTGTATTAAAGTGTATTCTTTGGAAAATCCTCCACTACTATCATTCCAATATGAGTCAGTTTGTCATGTGTGGCATTTATTCATGAAAGTACTCTTTTGCACACAATAAATCAAGAATATGCCTTTTTGTCTGGATTTTTTCCATCTGTTATTGCCACATGTTTTGAAAAGTATTGTATGCACTTTGATTCAGTTATTCAGCTGTAGAGATTTTTATGATAAATCGTGCATACTTGATCAGCTTCGATTTTCATGTATTTGTTATAAATGCAGTGCAGGCCACAGGAGGGTGTGTTGGGAAGTTCTGTGTGGCTGAATGAGCTGAAGGAATATTCCATAGCCTGAAGCAGACATGAACTCGTTATGCACAGTGAATTGTAGTGTATAGTGCTGTATAGTATAATATAGTATAGCTTTTTTAGTTTTTTCCCCTTTGAGAGCTCCCCCTTCAAGAAAGAAACCAGCCTTACACCCAGGACAGCAGGGAACTGGATGTTGTAGGCAAAAAACTAACTAACACA
>JBBPDC010000149.1:17109138-17120358 GCA_037974485.1 Hemigrammopetersius urotaenia | reverse complement strand
GGGATTTAAGGGAAGTGAACCCCCCCCCCCCCCCCCCCCCCATAAACTCATCCAGCCATGTCTTTTTACACCTTGCTTTGTGCACTGGGGCAGTCGTGCTGGAATAAAAAAGGGTCTGCCCCGTTGGAAGCTGGAAGCATGGCAAACTGTCTTGGTATGCTGAAGCATTAAGATTCACTGGAAGTAAGGGACCTAGCCCGAACCCTGAAAAGCAAGGGTCTTAATACTTTTGTTCATATAGTGTATAAAACAGTCAATCTAGGATTGTTGTCTTTGTAAGGAGAAAGGCGACATAGAGTACTGTGTGTGTTTGTATGATTGTGTCTCTGTTTGTATGTGTATGAATGTGTGTTTGTGTGTGTGTTGCCTGTAGGCACTGCGCAGCCGCTGTGGAGCGCAATATAAGCGGAGCTCACTTGCGCCTCGGTCTCTCCAGCAGCAGCGCGGCTCTGAGCTCCAGCACAGGTACAGTACCACCCGGATCGAGCCTCGCTGACCTCTGCTCGGACACGGGCCTCTCTGCTGCCTCGGGCGGGGGGCTGTAGATGTGGTTTTGAGGGGCTGGAACGGTTGATTTGGTGAGAAATGACGCGCTGATGCTCGTTAGGACAAGTCTGCAGGATGAGAGAGAGGGACAGAGACAGAGAATATGGCGGCAGCTGCAGGGGAAGGGATTGTGCTGTTAAATCCGCCCCCCCCAGACGTCTCAGTGATCCAGTCTCTCAGACTGTAGTTTATATAGCAGAATTCTTTTGAATCGAGAATTGAAAAAGACACGCCTGGCGGAACGAGGCGCATCCCGCTGCGAGACTCATTTCATAACCTTTCTAACGACCGAGCGCCTGTTAGGTAACCTCTTCAAGAATAGCCCTTCTGTTAAGCTGGGAATTAGGGTACGAGCACTATCAGCGTTACGCATTTACTCTTAAAGCGAGTAGCAGGAGAGCCTACAGTATGCACCAGCACCTAACGCTTCCAACTCATCCCTCCACATTACACTGCACCATCAGTGACAGGCTTCTCCTATAATAAACTGGAGGGTTTTCCTCATTTTTGCCTCTTGCTCCTCCTGGAAGCATTGATGGCTCTTCTCATTCGATGCAACCTCATTTTTCCCCATCTTAAATGGCTGCTCCAGTCTTTTAACTAGGAATAGTCCTTACAAAATGGAGGGCTGCACAGACCAGTGATCTATCAGGTGCTGAAGAAAGAGACAAGCTCATCCAGTTACATCAGCCTGTTAAGGCTTGGATCAGTTATGTGACCAGGCCAGCAGATGTCAAGCGTTTGCAGGGCAGCAGGAGCAGAGCAGGGTCTGGGGCAGCACAATGAGTGGAGACTTGAAAAAGCAGGGCTTTTGTGTGCCTCATTTCAGTCAGCCTGGTGTCAGCTATCAGGCTCACCAGTTTGCAAGAAACATGACAGTATAGTGAAAGAAAATAAGAAAAGCATCTTACAGGCTTAAGTTTGAATGACCCCAGTTCACAGTCTGCTCATTTGTTTAGAAGAAATGCGTTCTTAAGGGTAGCTTGTCTCATGTGGGTTCGGCCCTTGTCCATGGTGCTGTACAGACATTTTTCTCTCAGCATTCTGTTATTATGAAATGCTCTATTGGGAGCCTAACACAGCTTTGTGCTTGTATCTGTCTGCCTAAAAAGCTATTTCGAGAGATCAGTCTAAACCGCTGAGCTTGAAACATCAATTCAGCGGACAGTGGTTTCACCTCGCACCTCATTCACTTGTGTTGCATTTTATGAGGCAGGCTTTACAACACAACTGTCAAGCTCAATATAACCAACCATGGGCAAGGAGAAGCTCCACATCAACATTGTGGTCATTGGCCATGTCGATTCTGGCAAGTCCACCACTACTGGCCACCTCATCTACAAGTGTGGGGGGATAGACAAGAGGACCATTGAGAAGTTCGAGAAGGAGGCTGCCGAGGTAGGATTGTTAACTCATTTTAGAATGCATGTATATATATATATTCATTCCGTTCCTACTTGCAAGGTGATTTTCCTCTCATAATACACTGTTTTTAAATTGCAGAGTTATTCCTAATAATTGTGTTATCTTCCAGATGGGTAAGGGGTCCTTTAAGTACGCCTGGGTGCTGGACAAGCTGAAGGCAGAGCGGGAACGTGGTATCACAATTGACATTTCCCTGTGGAAATTCGAGACCAGCAAGTACTATGTTACCATCATTGATGCTCCTGGTCATAGGGACTTTATCAAGAACATGATTACTGGCACCTCACAGGTGAGTCGTGTAGGGCAATCCATTTTTTTCTTGTTCTTTCTTTTTAAAATAAACCATGTTTTACTTGTTTTTATTCTTTTATGTAGTACATAGAAAACATAGAAAATCTCTGTTGTCGATTTGTGCTCCAGGCAGACTGTGCTGTACTGATTGTGGCAGCTGGTGTTGGCGAGTTTGAAGCTGGTATTTCAAAGAACGGCCAAACCAGAGAACACGCTCTTCTGGCCTACACACTGGGAGTGAAGCAGCTCATTGTAGGCATCAACAAGATGGATTCCACTGAGCCCAACTACAGCCAGAAACGCTACGAAGAAATTGTGAAGGAAGTCAGTACGTACATCAAGAAGATCGGCTACAACCCAGAAACCGTGGCATTTGTTCCCATTTCTGGCTGGAATGGTGATAACATGTTGGAGGCCAGCCCCAATGTGCGTTCACTTCTTTGATAAGTCCTCTGTTTTTGTTTGTGCCTAGACATCATCATCAGAACTGATATTGATGAAATATTTGTAATTTCTCTAGATGACCTGGTTCAAAGGTTGGAAGATTACACGGAAAGAGGGGAACGTATCTGGGACTACTCTCCTAGAAGCTCTGGATGCCATTCAGCCTCCAACCCGTCCCACCGACAAACCACTCCGCTTGCCCTTGCAGGATGTCTACAAGATTGGAGGTGATGCATTCCGGCAGACTATGTGAATTTCACTTTGTACTCAAGAAATCCATTTTTAGAACTGACTATATATAGCATTGTCATGGAGATGCTGGCTTTAAATTGAAACGTTAAACCACATGGGGTGAATCTTTTTTTTTTTTTTAGGTATTGGAACTGTCCCAGTGGGTCGTGTGGAAACTGGCCTTCTGAAACCAGGCATGGTGGTGACATTTGCTCCTGTCAATGTGACCACTGAAGTGAAGTCTGTGGAAATGCATCATGAAGCTCTGTCTGAAGCCTTGCCCGGAGACAACGTGGGCTTCAACGTCAAAAACGTCTCTGTGAAAGACATCCGTCGTGGAAACGTTGCTGGGGATAGCAAGAATGACCCACCCCAAGAGGCTGCCATCTTCACTGCTCAGGTTAGTTCAAATGATGCTTTTAGAAACCTGCAGAATTTTTTCAGAAGTTAGTGAAATGTCAGTGAGTGATGAGTTCTTATAAAATCAGCAATGTCTCTTCAGGTGATCATCCTGAACCATCCAGGGCAGATTAGTGCTGGTTATGCTCCAGTGCTAGACTGCCATACAGCCCACATTGCCTGCAAGTTTGCTGAGCTGAAGGAGAAGATTGACCGTCGTTCTGGAAAGAAACTGGAAGATAATCCCAAGAACCTCAAGTCTGGAGATGCTGCTATTGTGGACATGGTTCCTGGAAAGCCCATGTGTGTGGAGAGCTTCTCTGAATATCCTCCTCTTGGTGAGTTTCTTGCTCTTTTGGTCTGACAAATCCATAAAGCAAATAGTCTTTAATAGGGAAAGACAAAAAGGATATTTTTTTATTACAGTATTCCCCTGAGTCAGTCAGTGCAGGAATAAGTGATGCGCAGCTTTATATCACAGCATTTAAATCTCATCATTCAAAAGGTTTGCCAGTCCTTTTTGTTAGGGAATGAAGCACTGGTCCATATTAGAATTATTTCATATTATTTTGGAAGCACTGATGTTGATTATTGCTGTGTATGGTTCTTACTGGCTTAATAAAACCATTACAGTATCTGCAGCAATGTAAAAATAAACAGATCGATATAACTATTATATTAAAATTTTTATTTGTGGTTCACAGGACGCTTTGCTGTTCGTGACATGCGTCAGACTGTGGCTGTCGGTGTGATCAAGGGGGTTGAGAAGAAGGCTGCAACTGGTGGCAAGGTCACCAAGTCTGCCCAAAAAGCCCAGAAGGCCAAATGAATATTGTGTTTGACTGCCAACTCCAGAGTCACATATGGCAGAACAGAGGTCACCCAACTCCATCCCATTGGCTGCTTGAACTCCATTGTCAGAGACTGGTTAATTGTTCCAATGCATCGTAAAAGTATCAGAAGGAAAAAACAAACAAAAAATAACTAACAACTGATACTTCAGACTAGTTGTTTGCGTTTTAAATCCATACAGTTAAACTTCTTTTTGATATTAGCTTGTCACTATTGTGAACTTTTAATTCAGGTTACGACCATAAACACCATGTGTGATATTAAAACTATGGAGAGGAAATGTTATCCTGCCCTCTCCTACTCTGGAGTGCAGTTTTAGTCTAGTTCCCACACTGTCGTTTTGCTTCTAGTGTTTGTTCGCAGATGACTGTGTTTTCTGCTGTTAATAACTTAAATGACGTTACGTAGTGGTCTTATTGACCACGTTAGCTTTAAAGAAACTAAGAGTTCATCTTTCCGATTGGTCCATGTCAGGCGCATGTGAACCTTTGGGACACGGACCAATCCTCCAAGCACTTTGATTGGCGTAAAGCTGGTCCTGCACAGGCACTTGCTAATTTAATTGGCTTTAGCTTCTGCACCTTATTGTTCAAATATTAAAAATATTCCATGTCATATTAAAGCTATTCCAACCATAACAGATGCTTGAGCTTGTTTTCCTTTGAAATAAAGGTTAATGAGTGATCTTTCTTAATGGGCAACAGAAAAGCAGATAATAGGGTTCTTTAGGATCTGAGATTTTTCAATGTTTTGACACGATATTTTTTAGTTAATTAGCCAAATATTCTTAAGTGAAAGGCCTCATGAACGATCTGGTGCTTTTAACCCTTGTAACGTGTTAAAAAGCTGCCCACGTCTTTAGTGTTTATACACTCATTATATTTCCTAACACAGGGCAGCAAAGAAATGTTTTTGTAACCTCAACACGCGTTTCTAAACAGTTTTTCATGCTGATTTCAGATCTGCTTTCATTTTTTTCAGTCCCATCAACTTTTTGAATTATGAGTAATATTAGATTTGCAATAGACTTGCATGCATTTTTTATTAAACTGCAGGCAACAATCACGAACTCTTTCAATATTTTCAGTGTGAAGTCAGACAGGCCACACTGTGGCATAGATATAATAATCAGTGTCAGCTACCACTGTTTCTTCAAAAACACTCAGCATATGATCATTATATGATCATTATACCAACTATCATGCAGTATAGAACTATCTTTATCACAAAAACTGTGCAGCAAAATCTAAACACATTTGAAATCAGCATGAAACACACGACAAAACTCACATGAACTTACCTCTGATTATTTTGATCTGTTGACCTGTGTAATGAACACCATGGGTAAGTATATTGTCTAATAGACTATATTACAATTACAAATATTCCATGTCATATTAAAGCTATTCCAACCATAACAGATGCTTGAGCTTGTTTTCCTTTGAAATAAAGGTTAATGAGTGATCTTTCTTAATTGGCAACAGAAAAGCAGACAACACAGTTCTTTAGGATGTTTTGACACAATATTTTTTAGTTACTTGGCGAAATACTCTTAAGTAAGCCTAACATTAGTCTATTAGAATCAGACAATATATTTATAACGAACATCATTGATAAGTATATTGTCTGAGTCTAATAGACCAGTATTTGTTCAGTATAGACTAAAAGACAGAAAGTGCTTTCTTTTCTTTCTTTTTTTTTTAACTTAACATTAATGGCTATAGTAACGTTTGTGGAGTTATGGATCAAAATTGGAAAAAGGTCTTTTGGTGTTTTGTGGGAAAAAATGCCAAAATTCCTCTTTTTCATAAAACCATATTTATTTTACTCAGAATAAATAAAGTGCAAATGAAAAATTAAACCATAAATTGAACATTGAAAAAATGTATGGATTGCAGATGTGCTTCTTACAGGTGGAGCTACCAGGGTGGCGGTAGCTCAGTGGGTAGGATACTTGCCTCCGGACCAAGAAGTCATGGGTTCGAATCCTACCACCATTGGGTCCCTGAGCAAAACCCTTAACCCTAAGTTGCTGCAGGGAGACTGTCCCCTGTAGTTAAGGGAATGGAAGTTGCTTTGGATAAAAGCGTCTGCTAAATGCCGTAAATGTACATGTGTGGCAAGTGGTGCCAGTTTTTCTGTCCTTGTTGGGGACTGGCACCTCTTTCGCTTGCTCCCCCTGTCATCCCCTATCTGGTTCCTTCTGCAGGATGCTGGTGTGCCTTGCATATACTGCCTGAAAGGACAGCGGCCTCTTAAAAAGTACCAGCCGCTCCTCCACGGTAATCTCTGGCTCCTGGATTGTACACATGAAAGGTCTGAAGTGACATAGCACAAAAAATAGAACGGCCTGACCATTCTGTGATCTGTACACCCAAGCAAGAAGCAACAGCACCATGTAAGCATCCAGCTATTGCCAAACACCCTTTTCCCTTCCATGTTGGTCATCTCAAGCAGGATCTTCTCCAGAGATGGTGCTCTAAACAGCTCAAATGTTGTCTTGATGTCTTGGCCATTTGACACATATCTAATTGGCCTCAGAGTCATTTTCATGATGTTCTCTATCGGTCCTCCTCTCAGACAGCGACTCTCATGCTATTAAATCTGATAAGATCTCACCCAAACGCTATTTATAATGTATCAATATTCTGTGAGAAAGTTTATCTTAAGTAACACCACAAATTTACTAAAATGGTGAAGGTTTTTTGTTAAAATATCCATTTTTGATCATATGATGAAGACTTGTTCAAAAAAAAAAAAAAAATTATTTTTTTTAATGGTACGTTTTACATACCTAAACTTGAAAATGGGTCAGATTTGACCTGAACACAATAAGGGTTAAAGATCACATTATAAATCACATGTTCGAGTGTAAAACCATACTTTGCCAGAAGATGGGGTTAGATGGTCTTCATGGTTAATCATCTCATGAAGAAATGTTTGCTTTTCAGTGAAATAAGCAAGAGAACTTACACATACACAAATCTGTGCTATATAAAGATGAATCTGACTTAAGAAAAACTGATCTGGTATTTTGACCATTTATGTGCAGTAATCAAGTGCGTTTTGCAATAAAACTGCTTCCATCAAAACCATAGACCCACCATCATACCGGCTTAACCTTAAAAAGACAACACATTTATGGTAAGCAACACATTGGCATTAATTGTAATTAACTGCAGGCACTTTATTTCACAGTATATTTGTAAAGGGGCGGTGAATTGTAGGCCAAGGAGTCACTGTAGGAAGGTGCTTTGCCGCCAGGGAGAAGAGAAAATGAAGTGAAAACATGGGGCAGGGAGGGCCCAAACTGGGTTTAACCTCCAATGACGCAAGCTTTATAAGCTCGCAGAAAGAGAAACCAGTCTCTTTTACGCACGATGAGTGGCAGAGGAAGACCAAGGAAAGTCTATGAGAAGACAACAGGAGATGACCCTGGAAATGCCCCAGGAGCTGAAGCTAAAGATAAGGGGTCTGTCCGCAGGAAAGACTCGAAAAAGGACGAGGAGAAAGTATGCGAAAAGACCCCAGGAACTAAAGATAAGGGGTCTGCCCGCAGGAGAGGCCCAAGAAAGGATGAGGAGGAAGTCAAGAAGAAGACCCCAGGAGAGGCACCAGGAGCTAAAGATAAGGGGTCTGCCCGCAGGAGAGGCTTGATGAAGGACGACGAGAAAACCGGAGAAAAGACAGAAGAGGTCGAAGCACCAGAAGAGCAAAAGAAAAATGTGAGTAACAGATCAAGACGCGCCACGCAGCCGCGTGACACAAGACCATCCGCTCACACGTCACCTGAGCGCCCGAGCACCGGTTCCAAAACTGAGGAAGATCAAAAAGTCCCCACAGCTCCACCAAAGAGAAAGCGCAACTCCGTCGCGGATCCGAGCAGGGTTCTTCTGGATACCCTCGAAAAGCTGAAAATAAAGGCGACCCAGAGAAGCGAGGCCACGAAATGCGTGAACGAGATACAGGACGCGGTGACTAAGCACGTGAAAGGTTTAGACTGGTGCAAGGACATCTGCGTGCTCAAGACTGGAAGTCACTACGAAAACGTTAAAGTGCGTGACATCTGAGATGCAGTGAGTTTCCTTAGACCTGATTTCTTATCACCAACTTCAGTGCTTAACGTAACTTTTGCAGATCTGCGAGTCTGATGAGTTCGACCTGATGCTGGCTGTGCCCGTGGAGAGGGTGGACATCCAGTCTTTTGGAGAGGACGGCGCCTTCTACAGCGTGGCCATGAAGCGCCATAAGAAACATCCTTTAGACAGATTTCTCGACGAGGACAAAACCATCAGGGCTTGTGAAATGCTCACAGAATTCCGGGAGAAGGTGAAGGAGGCTGCGGACAAGCTGCAATGTAAGTCATTAAGAATGAGAGCCTGAAGGAAAGGGTTGGAGGATCACAATAATTTGTTGCATGGACTGTTGTTCAGAGAAGCACATACCTGGGAGTTGCATGTTTACGTTGTGTGGTTGATGTTTTCAGATAAGGTTTCAGTGGAGAGGAAGAAGAAGGGCTGTCCGGCCGTGACCCTGCGGGTGGAGATGGACCACAGGCACATCGACCTGGACTTTGTCCTGGGGTTGGAGGTGCACAGCTCAAGCTGGCCTCTCTTCACAAAGGATGGGTTCAAGATCGAGAATTGGCTTGGCAAACAAGTGAAAAAGAATCTAAAGCTCAAACCCTATTATTTGGTGGCCAAATACGAGGGCACTGGTACAACAGAACAGAATGGGGTTCGGGCCAAAGGTAAGTGTGTGTAACAAAGCAGGACCAATAATGTAAAGAAAATACCAAGTTATAAATCCAAGTCAGAAAAAACGCTGCATAGTTGTGGTTGAGAAAGAGTTAAAATTATGATGCTGAAAATGGTCTCCTGGACAGACACATGGCGAATCTCTTTCTCACACATTGAGAAGGCCATCTTGAAGGACCCCTGCAAGGACAAGACCGGCAATCAGAGCAGGACGTGCTGCAGGTAACGTGCTTTGTCACGATGTGTGCCAGAATTTATTTAACTTTACTAACCACTATTTTGACCACCATTATATAATGGTAAGATTGACATTCATTAACATAATAATGAAATAAGGGCATACTGTAGAAACCTATCACCAGTGTTATTTCAGGAAGCAGTGTCTGAAGCTGCTGAAGTACCTGTTGAAGAAGCTAAAGGAGAAATACCCGAAGGAGGCCGAAAAGCTGTGCTCGTATCATGCAAAGACAACCCTGCTCCATGCCTGCGCAGCCCGAGTGGAAGACAGCCAGTGGGCAGAGGACCAACTCAGCTACTGCTTCCAGCAGCTCCTACAAGACTTCGAAGAACACTTGAGAGAATGCCAGCTGTCCAACTTCTTCATCCCCTCGCACAACCTACTGAAGTCAGCCAGACTGGACAAGAAAAGTGGCGAAGCACTGGCGACGTACATCGAGTATGAGCGCAACAACGGCTTCCCTCTGTTCCGCGAGTCAGGCACTCTTTAAAGTTTTAAATACATTTGTTCCCATTTTAAAACGACGTCAGAAGCCACATGACCAACAAGCAGCCTGGAAAACCAAAAATATTTGTAAATTCTTCACAGTGGGTTAAAACACTGCATTCCAGTTAATATTTCATATGAACTATTGTACATTTTTTAAATAAACATTAGATCATCTACACAGTGGCCCTAAACCATATGCTGTCGTAGCTAAACTTTGCACACTTGATAATCCTACTTCTCAGGAAAAAACTTGAACTTCCTTAAGGAAAACGGTCATAACTAAAACATAACCTTATATCTTTAATACTGAAGGTTGCAATAAAACAAGACTAAACTCACAGAGAACACTGAAGCTAACTAAAGTTATTTCCTGTTCAGAATTTCTTTTAAGCCATTAAATGTCTTGATTACGGTTACAGATAGTAATGCCATTTTTATTATAGCATTATAAACTGAAATGTTCATAGGAAAAAAAGGTTTATTTCGATTTTTTCTTTTGCTTACTGGGGACTTAATATTTCATAATGAGTTAAGTGGTATTTCCAACTATGGGACAGCAAAGACTGTCTGATTTAGCATCTTTAAAACCAAGAGCAGCAAAATGTCTTAAAGTCTATTCAGAAAGGAATCTAGTGTCGTCCCCCAACCCCCCGCCCCATTTTTGAATAAAGTACAGACTACAGATTTTTGTAAACAACACAAAGTATAGTTGTTTACATGTTTATTTCAATCTCAAAAAAGAAATTATACAACAATAAACTGAACAACATCTTTCCATTAAAGAACATATGCTCTGCAAAGAGAACCCAAAACTGGTGGGAGTTGGCGATTAGCCTCTTCTTTCTAAAACAAAAGGTTAGGCATTTTAATGTACACTTGAATGCACTCATGAGAATGAATGTTTGTGAATTATGTTCATATGAATGTATAATGATCATGTCATCTCTCCAAACTGCCATATTATAGTAAGTATTTTGGAAATGCAGGGTACATTCATAAGCCACTTTTAAACAATATAGAACACTTCCCATGTGTGTCCAATATTATGATTAAAAACAAAAAATAAAATGATACTGGTGTTATTGGTTAATGCTAGAGCCTTGTTTGGATGCAATACAAAAATCCAGCCTTCAGATTTCCATTTTAGAGGTTTAAAATCAACTAATTTGTTTCTTTTGAACAATTTAGTAATTTTTATTATAAAATCCATTCAAATAAGAACATCTGCAACAATTCCCAAAGGCTGGCATCAAATGAGATTCCTTCATGCTGTCTACAGAGTGAAGCTTGCATAAAGTCAATGCACATAAGGCTGTATAGCTAGACAGCTATAAAATTCTGTAACTACACAAGCCTGTCAAATCCCATGTGGATTAATCCCCTTCTCTTCAAAATATGTATATAGACTAGTGCTGGGCCGTTAACGCGAGATTCTTATCGCGCGTTAAAAAAAATATCGCCGTTAACTGCACCCCCCCGGACAGAGTGAGCTGTGTCTATACTACGCAAGCTATGATGAATTTCACCTTGATATTTCAGTGACTTGTC
>JBBPDC010000149.1:17093816-17107851 GCA_037974485.1 Hemigrammopetersius urotaenia | reverse complement strand
CATTAAAGGAAATAATTATGCCCTATATTGTCGTTATATAATTGCGTGGAATGTTTTTAATGGGCAAAAATGCTTAATAAATGAAAAGTTTAATTTGTCTCGTCTTTTTTTTGCTGATCCGAAAACTGATCCGATCTGTCACTTAAAACCATGATCCGATCCGAGATTTTTTGTACGCCGTTAACGCCAAGATTCCAACGAGATTAACGGCGTTAAAAAAATTAATCTATGCCCACCTCTAATATAGACCCAAATAAAACGGGCCACACTGTTTCAAGAGCACAACAATAATAGTGACCGATTAAATGTTAATAGGCTACTGAAGTCTAATAAATGCCTAATCAACAGACTTTATATAACCTATAATTGTAAATGAGGCTTGAAAAGGTTTAATCTCATTTGCATACAGACTCATTTTGGTTTTGACTGTTCACTGTCTAATAGTCTGTCTAATATCTGCCACACCTTGACAGGTGTCACTATAAATATAAGTTTTAATGTAATGGCTAAGTGTGTGTGTGTGTGTGTGTGTGTGTGTGTGTGTGTGTGTATTTGTACATATATAAATACCTTTCTAAGATCAAAAGTGGTAATTCAACCTTCCTCTGAATCCATCTCTTTCTTCTCTCCCTTTTCTCCAGCCTCCACCTTCACTTCCAACATTTCTCTCTCTTCCTCGACCTCCACCACAACTTCTTCCTACTCTGGATTTGCCTGGGAACATTTCTTTCTCCCTCTGATGTTTGTCATAGCGCTCTGCCATCAACACCAGATCTTCTGGTACCTCCTACAACACAGTGGAAGGGGCAGATATTGCTCATGTGCATTGTTGATACAGAGTTGGGAACAGGACATCTGCCTTATATGGGCAGACTGATGGCATAGACTTTCATAATAGAGGTGTGTGTGTGTGTGTGTGTGTGTGTGAGAGAGTGTGTGAGAGAGAGTGTACCTGGCCAGCTCTCTCCAGGATGTGCATAAGCTCAGCTGCCACCTTCCAATCTCCCCTGGTAACCAAGGTTATAGAAGTCCCCGACCGCCTGACAAGACAATTTAGCTTTATATTTCAAACATTCCATTTATTATTTCCTATTTATCTGAAACACAGACAGTGAAATCCACTCACCCTGCACGACCTGTCCGCCCAACTCGGTGAACATACTCTTCAATGTTTCGTGGGAAGTCATAATTGAAGACATGTGTGATGTCATGTACATCTAATCCCCTAGAGGCCAAGTCTGTGGCTACCAGAATACGTACTGTTCCTGCATAACACCAAGGCAACCATACCATACAATATGTGATTTCAAACAAGGCCACAAATACAGGTGGATTATCTACAAACAATATTTTACTGCAAACAAACTGCTATGCATGGTCATTGTTATAGGTCTTACATGGGTAACAATTGGCTAAAATAAATACTCAAACCCATTTGGAATTGTGCATTGTCCAAAAACTCCAAGAAAAAGCATTAAAACTCATTTGCATATCGCCATAAACCTAACAGTGATCAACCTAACCCGATGCTAACAATTAATGAAGGATAAGGTTCTGCAGCTAGTTCTCTCTAGGTTGCATTCTGTGAAACGTCCACTGCTCTACAACCTAAATTTGTATCATTCCATATATTTACTTGAGCATACCATCTTTAAAGTCCTGTAGGGCCTCTTCACGGTCACGCTGCTCTCTGTCCCCATGCAAGGACTGAACTGCTATCCCCCCCAGACAAAGATCACTAGACAGGTCATCTGCCCTGAGTGTCACATGAAGAGTAAGGGTCAATTACTTTTACAATCATTGATATATCGGGTTCTTGAAATGTTAGAAAGTTTGGGTTCCAATACAGGCATCTCAAAATCAAAGTTGCATTATGCTGATGTTTAGAGTGTTCAATCGCAATGACATTACATCTTATGTCTATTCTGACCATGTCTGAACTGGAATACTTACTTTTTCATATTACAACATGGACACAAACTAATTGAAGGCATAGCACTTCTAGAGACTTCTATAAGAAGTCAAGACTATGTTATGGTGCATATTTACTCAGTATACTGTCAGATTATACATTGAAGGTCAACACTACAGTGTACACTCAGCAGTTTCTTAAGCCCCACCCAAAAAATACCAAGACATTTTCCAGTAACACAGGCCTGCCATCAGAGTTCCAGAGAAATGGCTCAAACATGTTTGTGGGAGGACTCATTTCAAACACAAACAAGAGGGCATAAAATTACAATTTGAGTAATTCAGAGAGAGTATTTGCTGAATACAACCTCACACTTCCCTTTTAAGTAGAGAAACTAGTCTTGTCACGATACTGACATTTCAAACTCGATACGATACTAAAGATGGTACTCGATACTACAGGGGAAGAAAACATGAACTTTTTAATTAATAATTTAAAGTGTGCTCAGAGGCCTGTATTGTAAACCAAACCTTCCATTTTATTTTGTCTATATTGTTAAGCATCAGCATAATGCAACTCTGATTTTAATATCACAATAACATTACATCTTATGTCTTTTCTGACTGGGTCTAACTGAACTGGATACATTCCCTTACAAAAGTCTCGTCACTTAACCAAGTTGTAGGAACAAAAAATAATTACTTGACTTGTTAATCAGCTGGAATCAGAAATGGCAAATAAGAAAGGCAAAGCCGTCTAGATTATGCTTATTATATCGAAATAAAGTTTTGCATTATTGTGTTGTATCATTTAACATGCTGTCAGATAATACACTGGAAGTCAACACTACAGTGTACACTCAGCAGTTTCTGAAGCCACACCAAAAAAAAAAAAAAAAAACCCAAGACAACACAAGTTTCATTTTCCAGTAACATGAAGTCATTTCTCTGGAAATCTGATGGCAGGCCAACCAGATGGCAGGTGTGTGTGTGTGTGAGTTGGTAACCAAAGGCACTGTACAAAAATTGTACAGCGCCTTTGGTTATTTTGAAAACTGCTTTATAAATTAAACATATTATTATTACTATTATTATTAATAGTCGAATCAGAACTTGGTAGAGTATTTAAAGGCGCACAATGCCCCCCCTCAATGGGGGAAGGTTTTGGGCCAATAGTTGAAGCTGAAGTTTATTGTCATATGTACAAAGTATTGCGGGGAGGAGAGCTTCGCCACCAGCCACGTTCAATAGGTCGCGGGGAGCTGAGGGTACATGTAAAATTTTGCGGCACCTCCGTTCAGTTCGGTTCTACTGTGTTCAGTTTGGTTTCGGACCTACAGTTTTCCACTACAACTGGGGCCAAGTAAAATATTTTATTTCAAATTATATATTATATTGTGCATTGTTTGAATGCTAAATAAATATAGATAGATTCCTTTACTAATTTCATAATAATTTCTTTCAGTGTTTCGGTTTTCAGCCAAGTGTTTCCTCATTTTCGGTTTCGGTCCAAAAAATTCATTTTGGTGCATCCCTACTAATTGATATCGAACTCTATACTAAATAATAGTATCAATTAGTATCTGAGAATCAATGTTTTTGACAAACTTATGAGAAACTCACACAATCTTCTTCCCAACGAATATCAGCACCTTGTCCTGAGGCTCCATTTTGTGGATGAAGTCAAAAATGAAAGCCTTCTTCTCTTCTTCCTGCACAATCAGGACCACCTGCTGCACTGTGTCCACAGCCTTAATGAGAGTGTGTGAGAGAAAGAGAGATATAAAAGGGGAGTTTACTGGGGATTTTTAAAAGTTACCTAGTAGTTATTTTTAAATGTTTACACATATGACCTCATATGAAACAAGTTTTAAAAAATCTAATTAAGAGCCAAATTGTTGCCTGACTCCCAAACCTGTTGCAAAATGATGAAGTGATGTCTAAAATGTCTGACGTTACGTAGGTGGCACAAGTTAGTGTAAAACAATAAAGAAAGGACAGAATCCAGTTTAACTTGTTTAACAGAAACTTTAGAAAAACATTCATTTTCTTAGGTCTTCATTTTTGACAAGCTTCAGATTAAATATGATCAAAATAAACCCAGCAATAAAGTAACTATGCAAGTGACTCAAGATGTGCATTAAACTTCCCATTCCAGGACATCATTCTCTGCAACAAATTCATCTTACTCTTGTTTCGAGAAAATACAATTACCAAAACATGTTAAAAGGTTAAAAATAAAAAACACCCTTAACTGTAATTTATAAGGAACTGTAAGAAGAACACGGTCATTGCAATGCACTGCCTCGTTTCTATATAAAAGAGCAATAATTACCTGTTACAGATCAGTAGCTGTAATAACGGAAGGGATGTCTGCCTGCAGTCATTGTAAGAACTAAAAAATACATTGCCGCACTAACCATATCCACAGTTCCTGATAAACCTAAACTTAATATGGAAATTATATAGTAAATGTGAAATGAGAATCACAGAGGATGACAGCAAAGGATAAAAACATGGACCCAGCTTCAGGCTTAGTCTAATTGTCAACTTACTGCCAGATCTAAGGTGCCCACATACACCATCATGGGATCTTTCAGGTAAGACCTGGCCAAACGTCTTACACCTGCTGGCCAGGTGGCACTGATTCACATACAGAAGAATTCCAGAAAAGTAAAAAAAGAAAAAGAAAAAACAGTGTTAAATGTTGGTAGATGAAGAAATGCCATTCACACAGTATATACAAACAAAACTAAGATTTTTCTTTTTGGAATTTATTAAGACTATAAAATATAATAAAGATATAATGAATAATAATAATAATAATATAATAAATACAATGTGCAGACATGTACAGATATTTTAATGTATTTAATTCATTTAGAAAGCCATTTATGACATCCAGTCATGAGTTACAATCTGCTATAACACCAGTAAAAAAGATCTCAGACCTGGTCATAACTGTCTGTCTGTCAGGTCGAATGTCCAATATGATTTTCATGATTTGAGGCTCAAAACCCATATCCAACATTTTGTCTGCCTCATCCAATACCTGTCATCAGAGGAATGACAAACAATAAATAAACCAAGAAAGCATCCATGACACCAAGTCTTTTAACCAAGGTATTTAAACCTGTTTTCTGTGGATTGCACGACTGGTTCAAAGTGACACAAGCACTTAAATTGTACATACCAGATCATTGTCTGTACATACCAGATAGGTGATGGAACGAAGATTGATGAGCTCGTTCATCTGCAAATCGTTTAATCGTCCTGGTGTTGCAATCACGATGTCAACACCTCCGGTCACAATCTTGATCTGTGCTCGCCTGTCACCTCCTCCATAAACACAGATACTGTATGGAGACAAAAAAATGATAAGCACTGCTAACACTGGTATGAATGAGATATCCTTCAGCATCAATATGCCCTTTTCACCAAATGTATTATTTTGCATATGCAAGTGATTAAAAGTGAAAAGCTTGTGGTTAAAAAGCCTACAAAATTTCTATGCATTTGCTGAGGTTTCATTTAATGTTTATATTTAATAAATGAACTTTTCCACAGGCTCCCAATGTATAAAATTCCAAAAAACAAACAGTGAATATACATTAAATCCTACATAAAAGTAGTGGACAAAAAATGAAGGCCAGCAGAGGTTTTTTTGTTTTAGTTTGTTTTAGAAATAACACTTACATTTTGTTTATACTTTTACTTATTTAGTTTCTACCAGTTGTTATTCCTGGTGTTTTGCGTGCTTCCCGTTTTATTTAGTTTACATCCGTTTTTACTTTCATTTTGCTGTTTAATTTTCAATATGGGTAAAAAAAAAAACAAGATACCAGTGAATCTGTAAAAGGTCAAGTAGTAACTTTGCATGCTGAAGGGTATTCTAATCACGACATTGCAAATTGTTTATAAATTTCACGATGTGCTGTTAAGAATGCCCTGAAATGATCCTCTGTGGGACACAGTGGCCAAAATTGTGATGCAAGGATCCATATGTGACAAACATTGCAAATGCAAAATATGCAGGCGGCTCTAATTTTCTGGCCACTACTGTAAATGTGTTCCCAGCACAGCACTTAACAAAACATCGGGGATGGCCAAGTGTTTGCATAAGACAGTGTTTTCATTTTTGTATGCACCTTTTGAAGCCTTTGTAACTATACTTGTTACACTCTGCTTCAATCTGGAGAGCCAATTCTCGAGTAGGAGTCAAGACCAACATTCCAGGGCCTCCGCGTTTGTCGCTGGGCCTATAACAAGGAATAAAGAAGACGAGCTTGGATCAGGAGGAGTATTCATCAGCATGCCCAAGTCAACTGCACCAGGGATCAAAGAAAGTAAGTTGGCACCCAGAGTCACAGTTTAACTTATTAAAAAATAATCACAGATACAACAAAATCACCCATTTTACAACATTTCATTTTCAGATAGCAAACATTTGTTTTCTCTATGGAAAAAGACTGTCCTTACACAGGCTGCTGGTCCATGTGGATGAAGCCAGGAAGCAAATAGGACAGGGTCTTCCCAGTGCCAGTCTGAGCAATGCCAATCAAATCTAACCCTCCGAGAACTACAGGCCATGCTTGGGACTGTAGCAGGAAACATAAACTGTCAATGTTTGATATCCTGGTTTTCCCCACTCCTTCAGTACTCTCACTAAAGAGCAAAAGGGCAAAGACAATGCCATGGTACCACAAGGCACAATACAAAGGAATCCATAAATGTAAGGCAACATTTCTAATAAACTAGCAAACACATGCAAGAATTTCAGGGTGTGGGAAAACCTGTCTGAGGACTACTCATGCTAGGCTATGGCTATTTTTTTACACCATTTTCAAACTATGCACCCTATAGTTTAACTAGTCCCTTGTGTACAATAGCATTCTTTAAGACCTCCTAAGCACATACACTTTTGTGTAAACATTTCCAAAGCAATCACATATTCTGCTTACTGATTAAACTAAACCCAACATTTACAGATACCTGTGTGTGAACCCCAGCAGACAGACAATGAAAGCAATGCACCAACAAAGATTTATAAACTTTCCTTTTTAATCTTTTGAACATAGCCCTAAAAGATTTATGACAAATCAATAGGTTATACTGAAGACATACACAAACCACTTCCACACCCTTAAGAAAACCCATTTGACAAGACACCCATTATGCTATTCTGAAGCATTTCCCAATCCCATTCTCAGTGAAAATACAAGCATGTTTATATCGGAAGTCTGCCTTTAAAGAGACCACGAAGGCTTTTGCTCAGGGTTCAGATTTTAGTGCTGAATTCAATGTTCAGTGGTAGCCTGTTTGTAAAATCAACAGGGGATTTTCCCCAGTGATAGTTACAGCACTAAAAACTGGTGACCATTATCTGAAACAGCAATTCTTATGTTCTATGTAATAAATCAGAACTGGACTGCAGCCTCTTGATTGCCCAACTAAATACATTTCAAGCTGTATTGCATTTTAAAATATCTAGAGTGTTTTAAAATGAACTACTGACAATAAGCACTTGAAACAACATGCTACCAAATACATGTACCCAACGCAAATCAGTATTGCTGTTAACAGACGGTACTTCCCCAAAACATTCCTCTGGAAGTACAATCTTCAATCTGTCTTCTTCTTGTAATTTGAAATGCTGCACTCAACGATGCCATAGGACTAACTGACAGATGAAGTAGTTAAAACTTGAAAATAAAACCACTAAAACCACTAACAATAACTTTAACCACTCAATGCCTCTCTTGTTAATAAAATACATGTTTTTGTGTACTTAAATTTACAGTACCTGAATAGGAGTCGGCTTTAAAAACCCCACTCGGTGTATGTTCTCCAGTATTCCAGGATAGTGTGCAAAAGCCTCTTGAAAAGTGTATACTGGATTAGGGATGACCCTTTTTTCTCCCTCTTTCAGATCATCCACAAAAATATCATTGTTCTCTTTTCTGTTGAAGAAAGATTTTAATGGTAATTTGCACATGCAAACCAGAAACAAAACTGCCTCCCTGCAGTGCTGGCATCAGAAAAGCCTAATGTTTTCAGTGCCCCAAATAAAAAGAAACATAAGGTAAGAGTGGATGTTTTCAGTATACTAAACAAGTATGGATCTCTATGATAAATCTAGACAAATATAACTGAACTAAGATTAACAAAGCCTAAAAAGTGATATCTGTGAAGATTGTCTTTTAAATCATAAGTGACCGTAGAACTACTAGTTTTTTGTTCTGCTCAATATGACTCATTCATTTCTTTGATTACATTGTTAAAGACAGCCCTTTGTTGGATGAGGAGCAATACAGCATCTGGGTTACACAAAAATATAAGCAACTACAGCTTGATAGCTGGACAAGAATAAATATCTTAAATCATGTCAAGCTCCAGTCTTGGAGGCCCGGTGTCCTCAAACACATTCACTAAACCTGACAATTAAGTGATGAGGTGAACCAGATGTTTCTGAGCAGGGAAATCACAAAAAAGCGGTGGACCACAGCCCCCCAAAATACAGATTTTACCACCAATGTGTAAAGCACAGCAACTTTTTTTTAAAAATATGTGCACTTTTTGGGACAAGATCATTATCTCATTACATCTGTGAAAGCAATCAGAGACAAGCATTTGACAACAGTCCTTAAATAAAACCCAACAGTTGAGAGTATTTTCTCTGGTATTATCAAGGTTCGAGAGAGAGCCCTCTGATGGATGGTCTGAAACAGCACAGATTCACTTGCCTCCATGCTCTGACCACCTCTGCAGTGCGCCTGGCCACTGACTCTGCCTCAATATAGAAATTCTTCTTCACAGGTGGCATATCTGAACAAACCAACATATTATTCTTTTATTACCTTTAGTTCAACACAGAGTATAAAGATCAGCAAACTAAATTCACCACAACGTAATATATATCAGAGGAATGTGAATTACTGGCATTTTATTGATTCAGTCTTGAATGAATCAGTGAATGGGATGACAAGTGCACATGAGAAGAAATACGGTTAGATGGTGCGTATTTGGTCTATTTTTACAGTCAGAGTGCTGTGTGAAATGTAAATAGTAGTAGAACATGAATAGAACTGATACAGAAATTGTAATGTTCATTGAAAATTACATGCCCATTTTGATTTAGATATCAGCAAAATGTTGGGATAGAGGAAATAAAAGTCTACAAAATTGCGTATGGTTTAAAAAAACTGGTAAAACATTTAATAGAACGTGTTATTTGGCAACAGGTAAGTAACATTGGAAGGCTCTTTTTACCCAGTCCTTCTCGAGAGGCAGAGTCATTGACAAATGAAGATTATGAGAAATTAAACAAAAGTAAATAATCTTACAGCATTCAAAATAGCAAAGGGAAAGTAAAATACTAAAAATGCATATATTTTTTTTAAAAGGCCTATATCCTAGATTTTTCCAGTTATGACATGGGTTATGTATAAATTAAACATATTTGTCCAGAAGCATTTTAAAAGCAGCCCAACATTAATTACTGCTGTTACCAAACCGCTGCTGAAAAAACGAGAACTGTGTTCTGAATGTTTTCTCTGCTATTTTCATGGTTAGAGAGAGCCATCTGCTGGATGGTCTGAAACAGCTCTGAGTTTCTCTGACGGATGGTCCTGGGTGACTCCATACTTTACAATTACAAGAATACTTACAATCTCCAGTCCATAACAAGACTACCGAGAAACAATTTTACATTTATGGCATTTGGCTGACGGCAATCGGCAGTTTTCATGCAATTCACACATAAACTAGATGCAGCGCTATGATAATCACAGAAGTTATTAGCGATGGCAGACTGGCTCCCAGGAGGTGATGTAAAATGGCAAAGATAGCAAGAGGATGAATTTGATTACTTCAATGGGTGAAAGAGGACCATTTGCATTTTCTAAACGTTACATAAGAATTTTAATGAATTTTGAAGACCAAGCCATGTTTGCAGAAAAAATATTTTACTGAAATTTGGTGTACTTCTTAAGAATGTAGCAGTGATGTAATTTTTTTGTCAAAGTTTGAACCTTTACATCACAAGATATTGGTTAGTGATACACTTGTTTTGCACTGATGTTATACATTAGGTGGTCCTATTCCACAAATAAATCATGAGCTATGATCATGCACCTCCTAGAGGTCATCATGACAAACAACAGTAATAGCTTTTGAACAAGATGGTTTGGTTATTGTTCTTGTTTTAATCTATGGTTTAACCCATTTTAAATCTTACTTTCATTCTTCTATGCTGATTTAATTGTATGTAAAGCTCTCAGATCGATAATGTGCCATTTAATTTAAATAAACTTAGTTCCCCAATTCATTTTCACATAACCATTACCCAACCTCCCATCATCCCTTAGAACAGTGGCCCTCAAGCTGGGGACCCAAATGTGTTGAAGAGGCCACAAAACAATTTCAGGAGTGGAATCTCTATATTTTAATTACATTAGTTTATTTCAACTGACAAATGGGAAACATTAGTAGACAGAATGGGAAGATACATGCAAATGTATTGTTTCTTGAAGTCACAATAGAGTGACCACCTGTCCCGCTTTACATTGCACTGTACAGCAATTTCACCCTAGTGCACGCCTCACACAAATTGAGCATTTTGTCCCGCTTTTTCATTATCCTACCTAACTGAAAATGAAGACGGAGACACATCCGTGGATCAGGCTTATTCGCAGCACTGCCCATGAGTACTGATCTCTAGTATACCTGAACAGAGCCTAAGCCTCATTACAACGCTTAAGGGTCGTGTTTACAGATCTGTGCCCCTGCACTGTAAGCTACTGCGCGAGTTGAATTCGTACGGGGCTAATCTCAAATGTGAGAGCGAAAAAGAGAAGATGTAGTTTCAGCAGCGAATGGGCAGCAACATTCTCTTGGTTAAGACTAATGGCGAAACAGAAAGAGCTTTTTGCACTTTGTGTAAAAGCAGTTTCTCTGTGGGGCATGGTGGAATCTATGATGTGAAGCGACATGGTTCATGTGAGTCTCACCGAAATAGAATGCGACAACAAGAGACATGCAAATCAGTGCAATCTTTTTTTGTTAAACCAAATGACCCCAGCTTGACAAAGTTTCTGCAGCAGAGGTTACGAGCATTTATCATGCCGTACAACACACACATTCATATCGCTCAACCAACTGCAGTAACTAATTAGCCCCAGTCATATTTCCAGACTCCGAGAAAATGTCGTGTGGCCGCACCAAAGCAGCATCCATCGTAGCCAATGTTCTTGCTCCGGTCTTAATAATAATAATAATAATAATAATAATAGCCTATGTTGAGCTGAAATTGTTAAAACGTTGTATTGGTTAGGCCTTCATATTTTGCACTGAAATATGCCTATGCATACTGTAATATTTTGTTGAACTTGTCTATTTTTATTTTCATGTGATCAAAAGTAAGATCATACTTTTTGTTGTATAATGCCTGGTCCTCTGAACAGTTGTCTAATTTGTTTTTTTCTAATAAAGATAAGAGGTTGCAAAAGTGGTCTGACTTGTATAGGCTTATGCCTTTAACTGTAGCCTACTTTGGGCTACTTCTGGGTCAGAAAGTGTCTTAATCTTTTGACTGATGGTGTTGAAGGCCAATAATTAATGTTTCTTAGTTAAATATATAGACATTATATCTTAAGCTTTAAGATTTTACGCCTGTACCACATTGTCCCACTTAAACTTGGTACTAACCCACATTTTGTCTGTCTGGAGGTGGTCACCCTAGCCACATACAGGACACCATGTCCTAGCCCTGAAAAGCAGACATGGAGGTTCAGGTCTTACAAGACAAGAAGTTAGGCCTGACAGAGTTTTATTGTGGGTTTATGGGTGTGTGCTTCGTCCCCAGGTTCGATTCCAGGGTGGCTGAGCGGCTGTCTGCTCCGGGTGGGCCCAGGGCTCTTTGAAATTGGAGATGAAGCTTTTTACCATCTTTTTGATGGTCAGGCACTCATACACAAGTTTGACCTGAAGGGTGGGCAGGTCACCTACCATCGCAGGTAAAGCCCCCTTTCTGTTTCCATGCTTTGGTTTGGAGGCAGCTAATAATAATAATAATAAGGTAATAATAAATACAGTAACGGTTTAGAGCCATGGATGAAAGGAGTCGTTTCTCTCATTGTCTTAGTAACGGATTTCTTTTCAGATCGTGGTTCTTGTTATTCTTAATCTAAACCCCAACAAATCCAAGTAAAACTCACCTCTCACTGAAAATACAAATTGTTACGTTTCCGCCGGACGGATCCCATGTGTGATAACAGACATTTGAATAAGCATCCTTGTGCAGGAGAAAATAAATGTTTCTTTTCCTTGGATCTAATATGAGCTCTTCTGCGCTGCTGGTTTGTGTTTAATTCTTTTTTCCGAAAACACTCATTTTAATCAGCATGTGATCTTGTACTAAACGACTGTTATTACCAATAGGTTCCTCAGGACTGATGCTTATGTACGAGCGATGACCGAGAAGAGGATTGTAGTCACTGAGTTTGGCACAACTGCGTACCCAGATCCTTGCAAAAACATCTTCTCCAGGTTGGGCTCTGTTCGAGTCCTTTATGTTGGTGGTGGTGTTTGTGGAATAACTCGGTGTTTACTCTGTTTCTTTTGGGTCAAACAGGTTCTTTACTTACTTCCAAGGCATTGAAGTAACAGACAACTGTTTAGTAAATGTTTACCCAGTGGGTGAAGATTTCTATGCCTGCACAGAAACCAACTTTATTACTAAAGTCGACCCGGAAACTCTGGAAACCGTTAAAAAGGTTTGTGTCGGCACCGTACTTCTAGAGCCAGTCAAA
Source organism: Hemigrammopetersius urotaenia (assembly GCA_037974485.1). Classification (NCBI taxonomy): domain Eukaryota; kingdom Metazoa; phylum Chordata; class Actinopteri; order Characiformes; family Alestidae; genus Hemigrammopetersius; species Hemigrammopetersius urotaenia. The sequence goes on along the minus strand of JBBPDC010000149.1, from coordinate 17,095,132 downwards.
AGAAAAATAAACACGGGCTCAGTTATTGCTATTATTTTCTTTGGGTGTGATTGCAGGTAGACTTGAGCAAATACCTCTCCGTGAACGGAGTGACTGCTCACTCACACGTCGATCGAGACGGCACCCTCTACAACATTGGAAACTGTTTTGGAAAGAACATGTCACTCGCCTACAACATTGTCAAAATCCCTCCTCCAGCAAAGGAAGGTTAGTTTGGCACTTGGATTAGAACTGTACTGGGCTGCAGTTTGCTTTACAGAGGCTGTGCAGGTGATGCCATGGTGGGTGGTGTGTTTAGCTGGATTGCTGCAGAATGGGAGTGGGGTTCTGGTGAAGAAATGCTCTCTATTGTAGGATGATGCTGACTGGATTTCTTTTGTTACTCAGACAAATCTGATCCTTTTGAGAAGTCCAGTGTTGTGGTGCAGTTTCCCAGCAGCGAGAGGCTCAAACCATCCTATGTTCACAGGTCAGCTGTTCCTGTAGGTCCATGAAGGGTCTGAAGTACTGCTAATAAAAATGTAGTGTTGCCCTATTATCTTTTCATTTACTTTACCTTTGTTAAAAATCTTAATTTTTTTCCCTTTTTTCAGCTTTGGTCTGACAAAGAAATACTTTGTGTTTGTTGAGACACCAATAAAGATTAACCTCCTGAGATTCCTGAGTGCATGGAGCATCACAGGGACTAATTATATGGACTGCTTTGAGATAAATGAGCAGATGGGAGTAAGTTTACTGTCATTTCCGTCTGTGTCGATTCTGTCCTTACATTATATGTGTGTGACGTAAAGGGCATTTGTACTTTCTGTCCAGACATGGTTTCATTTGGCCACCAAACATCCTGGGCAGTACATCAACACCAAATTCAGAACATCTGCCTTCAATCTCTTTCATCACATAAACTGTTACGAAGACCAAGAGTTCATTGTCGTGGACCTGTGCACCTGGAAGGGGTGAGCTACTCTACACCTGGTCATTAAATAAACAAAAAGGATTTAGTTCCTCCACACTTTCCTGCTATAGACTAAAGTAGGCCAGAGCAGGGGGTGGGGGTGGTCTAGTGGATAGGTTACCTGCCTCTGGACCAAGAGGTAATGGGTTCGAATCCTACCTTCAGTATACTACCACTGGGTCCCTGAGCAAGACCCTTAACCCAAAGCTGCTCCAGGGAGAGACTGTCCCCTGTAGGTAGGGAATGGAAGTCGCTTTGGATTAAAGCATCTGATAAAGTGAAAAGTGAAAGTGAAGTGAAAGTGACCATTTGTCATACGTGAACACACCACTGCACACAGTGTGAACAGCACAAAATACTTCCT
>JBBPDC010000149.1:17080745-17093716 GCA_037974485.1 Hemigrammopetersius urotaenia | reverse complement strand
GGATGCAGTCCTTCAAGCTCATGGAAGTCATACAAGATATTAAATTTGGATCTCACAGCACCACTACTTAATTTGCTAACATATTTTTGAATTTGTAGTAAATTTGTTCAATTTCTGTATAGGCGACAAAACTTTTATCTTGCCAAAATTTGACCTTTCTGTCCTGATTAAATGATAAATCTTTTTTCAGTGAAACTAACTAATTTCAATGCATTAAACATCATTTGGGAGGGTTTTAGCTTTTCATATGAGCCATTTCTAACACCAATTGATTCATTAAAAGTCAGGTTAATAGCAGGTGTTTCTACAAAATAGATAAGCAACAAGACTTTTGTCAGGGACTGTACAGTGCCAGGGAGAGAGAAATGACACACACACATAGCATTTTGATAATCAGTCGTTCCCATGTCCATGTAAAAAAAGCTGATCCTAAATTATTCTGATTTGGTTGTGTAGAATATATTTGTTCAGGAATTAAAAAAAAAAAAATTCAGGTAAATTCAGGCCAGCACACTGAAGGTGAACACTTTTAGCAGTTTTACAAATGTGGGTTTTATGGCAATAGACACACACTTTCATTTTATTCGCACCTTTTAATGATGTGATGTTATTTCATTTATTTATTTAATTTACATTTATGTGTATGTACTTCTAAGTTCTAACATGGTTGGTTGGCAAAATAAACGTTGTAAATTCAAATCAGAGTGTCTTCCGCGTCTGGAATGGATGTACAGTATTCTTGATTCTATAAAGTAACAATAATATATAAGGTAATAATAAGATTTTGTCTGTTCTACTAGGTATTTATCCTATATTGACTGGGTTAAATAGAACTGCATTACTAAAAAAGGAGACTAAAATGTCATCAGTTGTCATTGACTAAAACTAGATTAAAATAGTCGTGGATGATTCTGAACTAAGACTAAAATGCTCAGACTTTTAGTCGACTGAAACTTGACTAGACTAAAAAGAGTATAGACATGACTAAGACTAATAAAAACTAAAATGACAGCTTGACGCAAAGACTAGACTAAAACTAAAACAGGCTGCCAAAAACAACACTAGTTAGGATGAGACGTCTCTCTCTGGGTGAAAAAATATAACATGACCTGCTGCCTAATTGCAATTTTACCCTTTAGGAAGGCACAGACGCCCCGATTTTCTGTGAACTAACTGAAACTGTTAGGGCTCTCTAGTCAGTGCAAAGACTGTCGATAAGTTAGCATCAATGTCATTCAAAAGGCCAGAATTTACGGCCCAAAATACTCATTCTCCTACCATTGCGAAGCCGAGGAACACTGGATGTACTCCCTGATATCAGCTTCTCGATCATATCCTTGGCTTTCTGCTGAACATCATTGCTTCCAAAGATGCGCACCTCTCCCTCATAATCACCATGGATAATCTATCCAAACCATAATCAGACATCAGCTGTGGATTGTTCATAACAGAAATACACTGCAAATGAACAGGGGTCTACCGATTATTACACCAGTCTTTTTCTCTTAATGTTTTATCTGGAGTGGCATCGAAATTCATGTTTTATATTATGTGATATCATTTAACATTTTAAGAAACTCACCAAATACTTAGTTGTACTGCTATTTAATGAGAGAAAGTACAGGTACAAAACAGGTATCACCACAACACTTACGGATCAGTTAAAAGGCAACATGCCTCCTGTGCATAGCCAGGTTTAACAAGAAAATGGAAATAAACAAATAACTAAGAATATTGTAGTGCTGCATTATTAGAGGATTAAACAATGTCTTCTCAACTGTAGTCCTAGGGGTCTACTCTCCTGCATTGTTTTCCTTGCACCCAGTACACTTGATCTAGCTATTCAGCTCATGAAGGACAACCTTTTCCTGACTTGAAGAGTGTGATAAAGTAATGAATGTGCTTGGCTGTGAGTCTCCTGGACCAGGGCTGGGGAACACACCATTACAGCTTCTACATGCAATGTTTTAATCTCTGTCTATGTCCATAAAGCCCAAGGGAGAAAACTTTGGTGATATAAACTATATGAAAAAAAGTATTGGGACACCTGGGGTGTTTCTGTGAGCAATTTGTGGCCATTTATGCTGCAGAGCATTTATGAGGCCTTTATCAGACACTGATGTTGGACATGACAATGTCGGTTCCAGTTCTTATCAAAGGTATTGGATGGGGTTGAGGTCAGGACCAGTCAAGTTCTTCCATACCCAACTCATCCAGCCATGTCTTTAAGGACTTGGGGCACAGTCATGTTGCAATGGAAAAGGGCCTTCCTAAACACTATGACCACAAAGTTGGAAGCATGGCGTTGTCCAACAATGTCTTGGTATGCTGAAACATTAAGATAAAGCCCTGCATTATAAGTAAGGGGCCAAGCCCAATCCCTGAAAAACAGGTGTGCCCCAATACCTTTGTCCATACAGATCATATTTCTTTGGAAACAGTAGATGATGCCTCATCCACTTTACTAGCTCAAAGAGAATTAGACTTTATTGGCGGGAAGCTAAACAGTGAACCGTTAATCAGATATGAATTAGCTTCTTTAAGACAAGATACACTAACTTGTCCTAACCGTAGATAAACTTGCCTTTATTCTTGCTCCACTAGACTCCTCCAACTCCCTTATTTTGGCACCACCTCGACCTAAGTGTGATATATGGGTTTTACACCAAAATGTTAAAACAAAAACCATGCTAAAGCCAACATTAGCTGAGCTTGACAAGAAAGATGGCTTACCTATCACCCTCCCGATCAAAGAGGTTTCAACAGAAAGAGACAGGGGTGGCATTGAACCCAATCTATCACCTCTCTTTACTCTGACACTGCTGGGGTCACCGCTGGTCTGCAAGGTGGACTTAGATTCTCCTTGGTGGTCTCTGACCATTAGCTGTTCTTTCTCTATAACATTTCCAGCAAAAAAGCCCACTTTACTATCTTTACCACACGAGGGGAAAATCCGGTCTGGATTTGTGGCTGTAGTAATAGGTGAAGGCTTTGAAACGGCCGCTCCATTTTTATCGTATTCGTCTTCCCAGTCTGACATGTTTTAACTTCACCGACACGCTACTTCCTACATCAAGCAATTTAAATGAACGGACCTATCCATTAGTGATGGGAAGTTCCGCTCTTATCAAAGATTCGGCTCTTTTGGCTCGGCTCCCTTAAAAGAGCCGGCTCTTACGGCTCCCAAATGGCTCTTTATTTAGTATCACTCAGAGCCTTCTATTTTAGCCAAATTTATCAATTGTGAATGTTTTGTGTATTGGTAAGCAACTTTTTAATTCCTTATTTTTCAAAATACAGTTACTATTATTTAACATTTTAATACAACTTTAATTGAACAATTAAACAACCACAGCAAACAAATCAAATAACCCAAATAAAGGGAAAAGTCTTAATGTATATAATAAACGTATATAACAAAACACTTTTGTCTTTAATGCAGGTTGGCATTGAGAAATATGAGATGCCTCAGCTTGGGTGGGCTGATGCGATTTCTCCTCTCTGTAATTATTTGTCCTGTTTGTCTTGCTTCTTTTTCGTTTTTCACTCATTTTTTCACTTTCTCCCAATGGACTCGCATTTAATGCCGTCTCCCCCGCCTCTCTCTGTCGCTCTGTGTACCTGGCCTGTACCACTACACTAGGATGGTACGATCCTAGTGATTAGCTACATGGTGTTCCCAAATGAAGCCCCGCCCCTACTTACGACAGAAGATTCGGCTCTCCCTGACGGGAGTCGGCTCTTCTCGTTCGTTACAAAGAATCGGCTCTTAGAGCCGGCTCGTTCGCGAACGACGCATCATTACTATCCATCAACATCCGCTGACGTAACAGGCACGAGCACGATTTGTTCTTTCATTCATTCACACGTTTCAACTCGGAGCTACACTGCATGTACAAAAGACCATTCCACCAACAAGGACTTTAATGACATTGTATTTAAATACATATACTTTGGTATGGAGTTGCTGCCACTTTGCAGCTATTACAGCTTCCACTCTTCTTGTTAGGCTTTCTCCTTTCTGAGTTTCTGTGGGAATTTGTGCCCAATAATGCTGTAGAACATTTCTGAGGTCAGGCACCAAGGTTGGACGAGAAGGCCTGGCTCGCAATATCTGTTTCAGTTTTTCCCACAGGTGTTGGATGGTGTTGCGGTCAGGGCTCTGTGCGGACCAGTCAAGTTCTGCCACACTGAACTGAGCCATGACTTTTTGGAGCTTGCTTTGTGCACTGGGGCACAGTCATGCTGGAATAGAAAAGGTTCTGCTTAAACATAAACATCAAATTTAAAATACCAGCTAGTGACAACAAGGACACTGTTTGTGAGTTCAAGTCTTTTGTTTATTTAAGTAGGATAAAATTTCATTTGCATTTTTTTCTCAATCCCAGAGCATCAACTCTGTCATGTGCACATAGTTGAAATAAATTAATCTGCATGACAGAACTCTAACATTTTCAAGCATGTATATTAAAGCCAGTTTTTTTTGTGTAATAAATTACTAAATTAGTGACAAAAAAAAATAAACGCTGCTTTCAATAGAAAGAAATGAGCTAAAGTTCACAGCCAGGCAGAATGATCAACTATCTCAGCCTAACCTCCACTCAGTTTCCAGAAAGAGCCTTTATGGAAAGAAATGAGACCTGTACAACTGTAGTTAAATGCAAAAAGGCACCGTCAAGCATTTGGTTAAAAAAGATCTTTAAAACTAAAAAAATGTGTTAAGAAGACTATTATTAATATTACTACAGCATTATTCTGCAACTCAGACATAGAGAATCGATAGACAATGGCTACACAAATCAATGCTCAGAATGTTACGTACCATCCTTCCTATGTATCTGGATTACAAATAATATCATGATCATGTAAATAACATTCATCACATTTGCAGGTTTCTCTTCAATCTCTGAACAATTGTGCTTCCAATTGTTGTAAGCTACAGTGCCAGGATCACCTTCAATGTGTATCCTAGAAGCGTTGCACAAAAAAAGAAAAAAACTTAACATAGCTAAGCATGACTTGTGACGTACAGATACAGACTTAACCTACAGATATACATATTACATTCTAAGTTATACTGATAACCAGCCTAGCAAAAAGCACTTATGATCCACTCACAATGAATCTGAATGGGAAAAAGGAGGATGTTTTGCTTAAGACTATTGTGGGATGCAGAATTAAACTGAATACAAAGTAGTGATAGACTATGTACTATGTGATATTATGTAATGAACTAAAACATAAACTTTTTCCGTACGAAATCAGTGCTGCTGATTATACTGGTACATGTTACCAAGCATTAAAGAAAAATAATATTTTTTTATTTAATTAAGTAATTTTAACTTAATTTATTGGAATACTCATGGTCTGTTATTCCTAAATAGAACACCTTTTGTCCAAAAGTTAGTAGACACCTGCACATCCAGTATTTCTTCTGAAATCAAGGGTATTATTAGGAGTTCATTCTCACAGTTGCTGCAATAACAGACCTTACTCTTCTGGGGTGTCTTTACACTAGATGTTGGAACATCGCTAAGAGGCATTCAGCCATAAGCCTTGAACTAATCCTAATGGTATATGATGGTCTTCAACCACTTCAGAGAATGCAGATACAATGCTCCACAGCTATGGGGCTTTTTATCCTTAAGCTGATGCTTGGCATTGCTCCTGAAAGGATGCTCTAGAGTCTACACAATCTAATTCTTTTGGCTTTTCAATTGACATTATACAAACTGGGTGTTCATAATTAAAATCTGCAGCAGGCACCTCTTATAGCAGCAGAATTCAGAAGGGGTGTCTGCATAGTTTTGGACACATAGTGTATAAATTTGTGACCTTGTACCTGTTTTGCCTTCAGAGCAGCCTAAAGTGTCTCTTTGTGTAGTTAAGCACATGAGACCTCAACCTTGTAGGATGTTTAGTAAGATGTTTAGCTCTAAATTACATTTGATCCAATCAAAAGAAATTCCAGTGAAACTACTTCTATAGGCAGCTATGTTATCTGACACAAATGCAGTCACTTGTGCTGGCGTTCCTGGACTGGTGAAACATCTGAATTGGCAGCCAAGTAAGACAATGTATTTCTGCAAAGATTACAGTATAAAGAAGAGACTGAATTATGAACTCTAACACGGTGTAACAGAGGTTAATAGCCACAATGCATAAACACTTTCGATCCTATGTGCTCTTGCATTTTCAACATGCAGTGCCCATGCAAGACTGAGAGAAGAGCTCATTCAATACCATAATCCTTCATTTGGTCACCCTTTCTGACACATTGTCCATGCAAAAGATATGTGTGTATGTATAAATATGAATGTTATGACGAACACAATGTCTTCTCGCAAACTGACATTGAAAATAAAAATGTGGGGGATGAAGCTGGCATTCCCTTTCCTTTGGAAAAACAAATGCACATAAGGGACCAGAGGTGATGTCTAGTCTCCGGAGTGAGGCCGCTGTGCATTGGGATCACTTTAGACGGACGTGAGGCAGGCTCAGGGTCTCTGAACTTCCTGTGGGTCCTGTCTGGTTGTGAGCTGGCCCCGTGGTTTGTATGAGCTCAGAGGAGTAGCAGGTGTCCGTGCTTTGCTGGGAAAGAAAGTTGAAATTCCCCTCGTTGGTGGCCAGCTCTTTGTCACTGATGAAGAGTTCTGCATCACCCCAGTCTGGCAATGGCTCCCTATCATTGGACTCATTGTTGCTGCTGCCACTGCTCCGAGCAGAGAGATTAGGGTGGCAGTCCCCACCAGAGGGAAGCATGAGGTTTTGAGCAGAGAAAGACTTCCCTAGTCCCCGATCCGACTGCAGTGGGTTGTTTGCTGCTGAAGACACAAGGCCCAGCGGATTAATTTCAAGACTCAAATGTCTTCTCCAGGAGCTCTCCTCTTTCGGACTCCGCTCTGGCCTGCTCCTTAGCTGCACTCTACTTTGAGAACATTTTGCCTCTCTGTCTGAAACAGCTTCAGTCTGGGTGTTCAGCAGGCAGGTGTTAGGGCTCTCTGCCCTGCTCTCCTGCAGTGTCTCTGAGATCAGAGTGGAAGGTGTGCCTGGAGCCATGGTGGGCAGCTGCAGAGTGTTTGTGTTAGAGTTGGAGGTGGGAAGAGGTCTGGTCAGCTCAGTAAAGTTGGGGTGACCTCTAGAGAGGTTGTTAGGGGTGAGGATAGGGGGAGGCGAGGCTGGGTAAACACTCTCTGGGCTAGAGGGTTGAGTATGCAGCAGTGGAGAAGGGGAGAAAGAGGAGGCTGAGGTTGGGTAGCCAGTGCCCAGATTGAGTTCGCTAGGGGCCAGGACAAGCTGCAGGCCACAGGGTAGATTGGCACTGGCCGATCGAGACACCCCACTGCCTGTGAGCTGTGTGGAGGAGGAAAGATCCTTACTCTGAATGGAGCTGTGGTAGTCAGAGGTCTGCTCCAGCTCAAACAGAGGAAGGGCTGATAGGCCCATCACTGAGGATGAGCCTTTCTGAAGAACCTGTCGGTATATGTCCAACAATGAGTCCAACTTTGACTCAATGGACTGCACCTGCATCACACAAAACAGTGAATTAGACAGCGTAGAATGTATTGTATGTTTTCTGTCATTCTATGTTGCTCAAACACAGGATAAACTACTTTTATCACTGTCACTCTAAAAACATGCTGGTTCTTAGCTCCCGAATTCTGTATACAGAAGATTGGTTAGGACCTAAGTGTGTTTATGCTCTGTGACTTACCAGCACATCTCTTGTGACAGAGGTGTGTTTAGGTTGGGTTGATCATGCCAACACACACTTAGAGTTGCTTAATAATTTGTAATGCCTGGGGGTTCAAACGGATATCAAGGGAGTGCCTACACATTTCACACCCCACAGTATCCTACTCCGTATAGTTCCTGCAGGCAGGTGCTACACCATGTAATTTTGATGACTGGATTTTGGAAGTGTGGTTTTGGGCTTTTCTTGGCTGTCATCCCAAAGTGGTAAGAGACAAGATAGCATAGCTTTATTGTAAATGTCTACATATGTGTGAAAAATGTGTCCGTTACTTGCTCAATTTCCCCTCTTTCACTGGTTCAAATTCCTAAATGTCATGTTGCAAGCCTGACTAGCGCATCGTTTTCTACTGGAAAAGGTCATGAACATCTTTAATGAACATCTTTAATAAGCCCAACTGCCATTTTAAGTTTGTTAATGAACATTCAGATATTAAAGAAAATGAATCAAATAAGGTAGAAACGATTGGATGTTTAGCACCAGTCCTTCAACATTATACTAGGACATTTTGGAACAGGTTGAAGCAGCACCATTCAGATACATGTTATTTTATGTCATTTTATCTATATGAATAAATTGCAACACAAATTACAGCACAGGCCAGAACTGTGTACTTATTTGACACAGAAACCGCTGATCACACACGGTTAAAAATAATGGCTGTTTGAAGGTTCATAAGTTGGATGTACAGTTTTTAAAAAGAACAAGTTGAAAAAGTTAAAAAGTTGCACATTTCATGACATTTTTTTCAAGAGCTATACAATCTAAAGTTCTTGAGGAAACTAAAAGTAGTTCTTCATCACTCCAGAACCTTTTGATAGCAACTGTATTTTTAAACGTATGCTGGCATTTGATCATATTCTTTAATACAAAGCATGATGATTAGGAAAACATGCTTCATTTCTGTCACCTTAGTGAAGACAGTGGATGACTTGATCAGCCTTTGTTCGTCTATGAATGTCTTGTTATGTGGTAATTTGGGTGTGTCCGTATTTGGCTTACCTGTCTTTCTACTTTACATACACGTCCCAACATGCTCATGTCATGCTCTAATGACTCTCCTTCTGGAAGGATCCTGTCCCTTATCTTCCTGTCCACAGGTATTTGGCCCTTCCCCAGGATCTGATCCACCCTGTGACACAAAAACGCTCAATAAATACATAAGAAAGATAGAGACACCGCTAAATATTGGATCTTCTCTAACCAGAGAACGGCACAGGACAGAAGGACAAAACCTAATTCCAGTTAGAGAATAAGAAAGGTTGTTAGAGTTTGATTACCATCTTGTACTACATTATTCAAAAATAAAAAATATTCAAAAACCCTGGGAACAGAAACATTGTATTCCAAGATAAAGATATTGTCCCTGCCTTCAAAAGATTTAAGTTGTTTTTTTGTTCTTTTCTGGGATGTGGCAGGACTATATCTTACTATGTTAATGCTAAAGCTTTAAGGGTATACCTATTATTTAATGTATCAGTGAGATGTTAGATACGATTCTACAGTCTTTTACTTACATTACAAACATCATACAGCTCAATCTAAATGGTGCCAAGAGGAATCAGGTGTTTCCTTAGTTGGGAAACTGTTAAATATATATCGCCTGAGAGTTCAGTGCTGAAGCTTGTATAATCTCTCAAATACATAATGTTTTACTCATCGACAGAATTTACTGGATTGGAGATCCAGAATCAAAGCAGGACTAGCTCAGCTTCAGCCTTGAACTCCAGAGAGATGGTGTTAGTTCATTCAGATAAGTATGTGCCCAAGCCCAGCACTCCAGTATATGCAACAGTGGCTAGGCATGAGTCTAACCCTGAGCTGGTGTGTTTCTTCTTGCTTTGGCTGTAATATAAGTGCAGAGAGGAAGAAGACAGGTTCCTGGCTTTGGTGTTGAGGGTCTGCTGTGGACCCAAGCCTGTGGCAGTTCTGTGTGTGAGAGAGAAGTGTATTTTTTTTAAACATTTTTGAGTAAGATAAGGAAAGAAGTGCATTAATTCTAGAGAAACTACTCAAAGTAACAGAAGTGCAAGCCCTGCTCCAGATGGAGCACACATGTCAATAACATGCACTAAAAGTGACTCAGTACTTAAGTAAAAGTTGGCTAAGTTTTAGTTTAATCTAGACTTTCAAAAACAATAAAATGTGCAAAGTATTAGAAGCATTCTGGAATTAATCTTAAGTTTAAAGACTTTTAAGGAAATAGTTTGGGAAAAATTTAATTAAACACAATTTGTATACAAGCTAATGTTAATAACAAACACTCAAAGTCAACAATTATCTGAAATTTTCTGTAAATACAGGCCCAAAACTTCTAACAACCCACTTCAACCACATCCAGTTCTTCATTAAGGTGGTGCAGACTCATGGAGGTGGTGGGGAGCCATAAAAATTAAGGGTATTGTGTAAATCTGATGTTTTGCCAAACTATTCTTTTAGGCACACCAACATGAAATCACACAAAGTTAGTGTTTGCACACATTACCAAAGCACAGCCTTAGCCAAAGCATATCATAACCAATAAATGTTGGCAGCAAATTACAGAATTACAATTATACAGAATGCTGATCTATCATCCACTGATTACACACCTAAATACATACATTTCAATTTAATCAATCACAAGAAAAAAGTCTACACTATATTGGTTAGTCCCACATGCAAGATATTAAATTAGGGTTAAAAGTACAGTAGCTTTCATTTTCAGGCAAGTAAAGGATATTATGAGGGCTAAAAGCAGAGTCAGCAGCTTAAACCTATGTGTCTGTGTTCAGGTTTAAGTCACAGCAAATTTTATCTTACGGTGTTCATAATAATTAGCAAGTTACACTGTCACTGTCATGTAATCATCTGAAAAAATGAAAAATGAATAGTTTATACATTCATATATTATTTTTACATTATTTAAAAACACCAGTTGCTCACAACATTTCATGACAAATCGACCAACAGAATGGTCGAAAGTGTCCTGATATACTGAAGTATTTACATTTGTCTGCATATCTGACAATGGTTTTGTTATAAGGAAAACAATGTGGTCATAGATGACCCAGACACATAGCTGAAGCATGCAGCTCAAGTCCATGCATTCTATGTTAAGTAACATTGTTTTGGGACTATGGGTCAGCTGACCCTGGAGCTGAGTGTTTCCTCTTAGCCTGGCTGTAATACAAGTGCAGGGAGGGAGAGGAAAAAGTCTTGGCTTTGCTGCTCAGGGTCTGTGGAGGACCCACTATAGTGTCCAACCTGACAGAAGAGTGCAAACAAGGTAAGGAACACAGTATGAGATGAAGCTACAACACACAAAAGCACAGATGCAAATAAACTGTGTTTTATGTTGTCATTTATTCATGTGTGTATATATTGTTGCTGTCATAACAATATATATAGTATATATATATCTGGTGTAAGCCCAACATATAGTTGGGCTTACACCAGATGTAGTTGACATGTTTGGAGTCCAAAGTTTTGCATTGGAGTAATGAAACAAGCACTAGAAGGCAATAGGTCTGCAACCTTTTGGGTGACTATTGACTTCTAGTGGTCATTAGTAACTTCACTCCTTCAGTTTGAAAGTAAAGAAGCTAAATTTGGACTGAACATGTGTTGACTGACTTAACAGCTTTTAGGGTTAAGAATAAAACTGTGTACATTTAAAGTTTTAGTTTAGTTTTATTTCTTTAATGTATGATAGTGTAAGATGATGTATTATTTCTAGGTTAACCAATTTGAACTGATCAATTCATCTTCAAATGTTCACATAATGTGGAAAGGGCAACAGGCATGAGTTACAAGGTTTTGATATGACAGTGGCCGTTTCTTAAGATGTGATTGTTTGAAAGCAGCCAAGTAGAAGGAGCCAAGGAGTATCTTTTAAACAGTATTCTTACATTAATCTGTATGATCATGTCAGTGTTTTGATTAAAATAAAGTAAGGGCCGGTCTGCACAAACCTAGTCTGGAGACTCTTGATGCGACACAGCATGTCCAAGTGTCCAGCCGAGTACTGCTCAATCACATCTTTCACATCATATGGCCGCAGAGTCTCCTTGAACTTCTTCTTGGCCACGTGGAACTTCATTATCCTGCCAGAAGTAAAAGACAACTTTTTAAACATCTTAATAGGAGAAAAGTCATTAAAATAAAGTTCTTTAAAAGAACAACAACAAAAAGGCATAGCTTTCCTCCTCATAAAACTGTAAGCTGACAGACCCTTTGAAGGCAGACTCTTTCTCTGAAGACACTTTAAAGTGCTCATTAAACTGTCCATTAAGCAGAACAGCTTTACCAGAAATTCAAAGATTTCTGTGAGGCACAAATTAGTTTTTCATTATCCTTCCATTCAAAGCCTTCTCCATGGCTTGTCTCAGAAGTTAGATTCTAAAATGCTGTCAATGCTTAAGATAGTGTACCACTTTTCCATTGACACTAGAGGGCGATGTCAAACCATGTGTGGAGTATTGTTACCTAGCCAATGCAAAAACAACATAGTTCAAAATGTAACTTAATACATTGATCCACACGAAGATCCAGTGGTGGATGACATTGGGAAGGTGAGTAGAGTACAGTCAGTTCTTTAGGGCATGGCTCCATAAGGACCGAATGCAAGTAAAATATTGACATAGTTGTGAATGGGTCTCAGTAACATGTTTTTAAGTCCTGGTTCTAGAGCCGGTCAGTTCTGCACAGATACATGTCAGATGAGCCAGTGTGCAAGCAGAGGCAGCTGTGAGTGTGTTCATCCGACACCCTGGGAAAGCACAAGGAGATATCTTAACTGCTTTGCCCTCCGAAGACGTTTAGGCTGGGCACAATTAGATGGCGGGGAGTCAAAAGGCCATCTCAGCAGGAGTGAGAAACCTGGAGTGAAATGTTATTGTAACTCATCCTTAGTTGCACAGGATGACCTGAATATGAGCTAAAACTGAATTATGACACTGTAATCTTTTCAAAATGTAAAGAATGGATAGGCAGGTGAATTTCAAAGACTATTCAGATTTCTTTTTTTATTTTACTAAATATGTGACCACATAAAGTAATGATGTTGCAAGTCAACATTTAAGTCGAGCTGTATATGAGACATTTAAAACAAAAACATAACAAACTGTGCATAGTGTAAATTGTACAACTCATAGTCATCATTTTCCTGACTAGAATACAGAGCAAACCATTGAATCAAGAATCAATAGCAGATCACCTATTGTGTTGGCTGCATATA
>JBBPDC010000149.1:16977078-16996397 GCA_037974485.1 Hemigrammopetersius urotaenia | reverse complement strand
ACACACACACACACACACACACACACACACACACACACACACACACACACACACACACACACACACACACACGATAGGCTTGTTATTTAAACAAACAGCTGCTATGTTTTGTCAAACCAGTTTGTCCTCTGGCTACTTTCCTGGGATGCAGTTAATTTGAACAGTCATTTAGTGTTCATTATCATCACTCGACTCTCATTAAGCCATGAACCTTGAGCAGAGGTCCAATTTGGGAACATAAACCAACAGAATATGTTTATTTGTTTAATATCAGGTGGACCTTGGTCGGTCATTTCAGGCACTATGGTTGCTGATTATTCATGAGTTCAAATTTAGCTGCATATTGAGACATAAATGAATTTCTAAAACAGCTTTAAACATCACATGCATAATGAAGGCTGCTGTAACTATCAGACCATCAATGACTGATCTGAGTGGCTGGTTAATATCTATTATTTCAAAGCATCTTGAACTCACAGCACTAAAAGAGAAGCTTGGCAATAAGTGAGTTTCAGGCTGTTAGGGTCAAACATTTGCTAAAAGCAGTGATGTTGGCAGGATCTGTGAACTGAACCCAGAGAAGAGTCAGGGAGTTTTAATGTCTTACTTTAGAGGTTCCATCTTATCAGTTTAGGAATTCAGCATGGTTAACTATCCACATTCGCAAATATGAACTAATTTAATTTGGCTGCTGTAGTGTGAGACTATCAGTTCTAACATTATCAGCCTCTGGTGTTCCTCAAAGTCACGGAAATTTTACATTTAACATTTTCATGACCTACGCAGTACACTATTATAGGATTTAGGAATCTGTTTGGCATTCAGCCATAGATGTCCCCTCATGCTAAATCAAAATGATAGTAGAACTGAGTAGGATTTGTGTGTATCTCTCTCAGATCCCTGTGGTCTAACAAGAATGTTTTCACCCACTTAAAGTAACTTAACACTAAGACACTACATAGCATTAAACTAGGAATTGTAAGCTGTTAGTTTGAAGGTACCATAGTATGGAAAAATTAACCTAATTTTATGTGATTACATTTACGGTATTTAGCAGATGCTCTTATCCAGAGCGATGTACATCAGTGCTTAAGTAGTCTATGTCTGTTCTTCATACCTGTAAAGCTACACTAAGATCAACACCTGCTTTTAACCAAGATACTGCCAGCTAAGTTACGCACCTTAACAAACACTGTCAAAAGAAGTGGTTATTCACCAAGGTGCTTCTAGAAGAGGTGGGTCTTCAGACAGCGCTTGAAGACAGCAAGGGACTTCGCAGATAAATAAGGAGGTGCAAGTCCACACTTGGCCTTAAAGGCAAGTGTTAAGGTTTTAAACTTAATGCGAGCGGACAAGTAATTGCCTGGCTTCAGTGGTAAGAAAGGGTCGGATTCTATGGATGTTGTAAAGAAGGTATCTGATTGTTCTGGAGAGGTGGTCAACGTGCGACAGGAATGACGGTTCTTCATCTAGCATGACACCAAGATTTCTTACCTTACGTGGCTTGGTGAAACTGTGGGGTTGTGGCTTGGTGATGGACTCCTTTTGATTAAAAGAAACTCAGTTTTTCTGGGATTCAGCTTGAGGTGGTGGGCCACCATCCAAGAGGGGATGTCAGTCAGACAGTCTAAGATGTGGGTTGATTGCCTGAGACCTGATTGCCATTACCAGTATGTATTTAAGTATGTATTTAAGCACTGATGTCCATGCAGCACTGACTTACTCCTTACATTTTTATTCAGACACAATGGAATTCTCTATTGCTGTTAGTGATACTACATTGAAAAGCCAATATCAGTGCAACCCTTCTCAATTACAGCTCTAAAAGAAAAAACTGACTTTCTTTATTAAAACATCCTGTGAAGATCATATATATATATATATATATATATATATATATATATATGAACTGTTTGAAACTATGCTAGTTTATGCTTTAGAGTGATCCAGACTACTTAAAGGTAAATATTAGGGATGCAGCGAATACTCAGCCACTGAAAATTTTTGGGCGAAAATGGGAAAAAATTAATTTTCAGGTTTGTACGAACTGTTTTTTTTAACGCGAAACAGTGATGACGCAATAAACAGCTGCAACCTGCACGCACCAGATTGGATCAACATATCTGCTGTGTGGGCGCATTTCAACACATCTAAGAAAGACATGCGGAAAGCCGCTTGTAAACCGTGCAATGCCAAAATTTCTAGAGGGGGTGCATCCACAAAGACTTTCTCAAAGTTGGGATTCATTTATCATATAAAATCAATACATCCCGATTGCCATGCAGAAGTACAGAAGAGGCAAGACCCTTCGAGCACACCCATATCGTCTGTGTTTTTGAAAAGGCAAGAAAAACTGGGCTGTGCCAGTCTTAGTTTTAATACACTATTTTGTTATAAGCCCACAGAGAATGCAGTTATATCTTTCAACAGTTTTTAAAGCACTAGTTCTGAATGCACTTTGTTCATGCCCTTCGTTCAGAATATTAAAATGCACTTGAATTCACTAGTTTTATAAGAGAACATATTTAACTGTATAATATTTCAGCTATCTTGCTTTAAGGCTATTCATGAGTGGGGCCAAGTAAAATATTTTATTTCAAATTTTATTTTATATAAATTGAATGCTAAATAAATACTTTCATTGTTTTGTAACAGCTTTTTTCTTTGAACCATAAATATTAATTTATGCAATTGCAATGCTTGACTTTAGTGAGGTAAGTAGTATACACAGTCCCAGCCATAATGGAAATCTTTTGGTGTTTCGGGTTCGGTTTTCGGCCAAGCGTTTTCTCATTTTCGGTTTTCGGTTTCGGTCCAAAAAAAATAATAATTTCAGTGCATCTCTAGTAAATATAGCTTATATTAACTTATAAACTTATACTAACTGTATCTGCCTGGGAGCCCTGATTTTCAAACAGTAATATTAGTAATAAATTCACAGCTATAAAACCAGGCAGATACAGTAAATATAAGATATTGTATAGTTATATAACACAAGTTATATTTTATATATGATGTCATACATTTAATTTAAGGTTTTCAGAGGAATATTACAGCTTTCTACTGAGCCATTACCACAGACAACTGAGCATATTTGGAGCCAGTACTTCCAATAGCTTCACTTTTTTCACAGTACAGAAATGTAAAGTAATGAGTGAGTGAGTGAGTGAGTGAGAGAGTGAAAGTCAAGTCAAGTCAAGTGGCCAAGTGAGAGCCATGATGGTGCAATAGAGACTGCAGCAAAAGGCGTATTGCTATGGCTCATTCGTAATTTGGAGGGGAAACACACTGAGCAAACACAGAGCGCCCAGTTCAATTTCCTGCAGAGTTTAAACAAGGAACTACGCAGAGAGAATCAGGGAATGCCTCATGATTTATGGTTGTTTGTAAAGGAAACTCATTAGCCGAAATGTATCTTTACATTTGTTTAAAAATTATCCACACATTAGTCTAATGAAATAGCTGCTTATAAGGATGAGAGGTTTGCTTTCTTCTCTAGACGCTGAGGCTTTGTAATTATGCATGAATGGAGATGTTCAGAAAGTGCGTGATAGATTTATCATTCCAACACTGGAAAACAAGGCAGTGCATCAGACATGTAAAATCACTAAAACTCAACAGTAGAAAATAGAAGTGTAATATACAAGAAATGTGACTGTTCCTATGGTATGTAGAACACAACTGTGTTTTAAGGGACATATATTATTTTAGTCAGATTTTGAGAATTTATTTGCCCAACAGTTGCTTCAAAAGTTTTTACTACAGCCATGGTACGAAAAGTAACACAAACAATAATTCAGCTTGTATAAGCTGAGCCTGATGACAAATGGAAAAGTTAGCAGGGATAAATATATTTCATTAGCAGCCGGCACATGTGCAAAGATTCCTTCGTTGCCGCACATCAAAGGGCGTACAAGTCACCACAACAAAAGCACAATCTTGAAACGGCAATAAAAAACTTTGTGACACATTCGAGAAACCATGGAACTCATCATACTTCTCAGCTTGCTAAGGAGAATTAAGGGTGGGACACTATTTAAAGACTGAATATGCGCTGTAATGAAAGTGAATCAGTCAGAAAATATGCCACATGTGTATTTCCTTGGACAGTAAACAGCAGTTATCACATAGAACAATTTTGTTTGATTAAATCATGTTAAGATACAGTGGGTCTTAGTAGAGATTGTTTAAAAAAAAAGTAAATGCACGCAAAAATTAAAGAAACCAACAATGTTTGTTTTTTTTAAAGACCGCTTTAGTGCATGAAAAAGAAACCTGTAAGTCAAGGATTCTCTTATAAGTTTAAGTATTTCCAAGATGCAAAAGGATTTTTTTGCCTCCACATTCAAGCGAATAACTACCAAAGAATCTTTGGGGTTTTCTTTTTTTGGTCAGTAGTTCAGTCAGATACTCTGGACAACAGAACATTTACCCTATTATCAGCAACAGAAAGAGAGAAAAAGATATTAAAAATTAACATATCAAGAGTCTGGAAAACAAAATAAAAAGTGTTGGTGGGGAGTGGAGAGAGGGAAAGAGGGGGGGAGTGAATGAGTTCATTTCTGAGATGAATCATCACTTTAAACTCCCAGCCTTGGGCAGCCAGTGACCAAACCTCACACCTTTAGCTCTATAAGGAGAGGTGAATGGTGTCCAAATATGCATTTCATCTGAGTATGAGAATACAATTGCATTGAATCTTTGCTCCTGCAAGGTTCACTGTCATCCCCGAAAAACGAGGTGAAAGCAGAAAGCCAAATGAGATATTTTATGCTAATCTGTGTGGGAGGCAAAACAGTGATGAATCAGTAATGCTGTCAGAGAGAAACCTACATGACTAATTGCAACATGAGCATGAAGTGATCGATGCAGCATGTGTGTAAATGTGCAACCAGCACAAAATTCACACACTGTACCAAAGAGAAACTGCTTTATAACTGCATTATGGGAACTCCATGCTGACAAAGAACGAATGAGAATGAAAGGGTAACCCCTCCGAAGGACTAGAAGGGTGATACTCCTTCTGCTTGCCATCCGTTTGACTGCTGCTAAGCAAGGAAATCCTTTGTTATGCCTCAGCTGCAAGACCTGCATCTGGACATGATCTATTGAGCGAAAAATTGTGCTTCCATGAATCAGATACCACTCAATAAGAAAGACTTTCTCCATGACTAGCGCTGGTAAAACATCTACTACTTCCGCCCCCTTGACTACTCAGCATCCAGTCAGCATGATTAAATCAGACCCATACAGGATCCCAGAGCCCCAGCACAATCGATTTACCACTCATTTTGTGGCAAATGACTAAAGGATAAATAATACATTATTATTGCTGTGAACAAACGTTATTGGCTAATAATCTTCCTGTTATTAAACCAAATGCCAATCCTGATCAAAATGTATGTTCCATCTTTAGCTAGTTCTTGGAACACACAAAGATAACTAATCAATAATGATGAACACAGACAGAAACAATGTCAGAATACTAATGTTTCTTTCTTTTGAGTGAATAAATGGAAATGACACAATGCTGTATTTATAGTTTGTAATATATCATCTCTTCACTGTTGGAACAAAACTTTATATGGAAATAGATACTTCAGACAAATGATGTTCTGAACTCTTAAGTAACAGGAGCTCATTCGATTTTTTAGGACAATCTGCCAACTCATCATGAAATGATCACACAATGTAAGCGGCAGATGGTGATCATAAATAAAGTAAAAAATGAAAAATAAATTTTCCGTGTTCTAGGTATCATTATGACAGTGATGATACGCTGGTGATGGCACTGACAGGAAAGAAAGGGCGCTGAAAGTTTTTATTCCATGCTGCTTATTCTCTTCGGGCTGGCAGAGAATAATGCTGCCCTGCCCAGGGGCTTTCAGCTCTGTCTAGTTTCAGGTGCCTCTGAGATGATCAAACAGTGTCCATTTCAAAAGCTTTTCCTTCCGCCATTCATACTCCCCCAGGAGCACAGGCATGACATCCTGTTTATTGCCTTCTCTTTGCACTTTTTCACGATCAGTAATTTGTTTGAGTTTGTCTGAGACCTTTTTTCCATTGAGACAGAGCCAATGTCAGGTTTCCATACACCTTTTAAGCGTGAGCAGTAACAGCTTGCATTTTATTTCATGAGACATGTTTTGACTATGATAGTGGTGGGAACCATCAAGAAGGAAAGAAACTGGACTGGTTAAAGTCAAAGTAATCATCACATCAAAGTGCCCAACGTGTCCATGAGCCTCGCCATCAAACACCAGTGCATTAATAATCAGTAAATGCGCAAGCTTTCTTCAGATCTTATACCCAACCACACTCAGGCGGCAGACAGGGTATGAGACCACCATTGTGCCTCTGCCAAATAAAGACAAAATGTCATGGCTAAATGACTGCTATAGAGTGGTAGTTATGAAGTGCTTGGAAAGCCTGGTGACATTTCACATCAACAACATTGTTCCTGAATCCACAGACCCCTGTCCTACTGTCATTTACATAATTCTACCAGATGTACTGATCCACATAAAATGCTCTTGAACATCAACACAGATGCATTTCATGTTTTATGCTAGGATGCTGTTTATTTCCCCTGGCTTCTATCATTTGGTGTCTACTATATTATCCGTATGTTTTATTGAACGCTTTATTGAATGCTAAATAATAATTTCCATAGTTTTGTAACAGATTTATTCTTTGAACCATGAATATTAATTTATGCAATTGCAAGTACACACAGTACCAGCCATAACGGCAATATTACAAAATATTGGTATAATAATAATTGTTTCTGTTTTCGAACAAAAAAAATCATTTCAGTGCATACCTATTTTTAATCTTTATGTTTTTTGGTTTTTTTTTAGAAAAGTCAGATATATCGCACGGATTCAAATAATCTGTCTAATCAGGACCTAAATGGATGTTGAAAAAAATCTTTCTAAGCAGCTGGATCTTTCTAATGCTGCCTGTTTTTTTCCTTTCGTATATTGTAATCCATAAAAAATAAATAGATGAATAACTGCATCATTCTCTTCTTTTTTAACAAATATATGCACTGCAGTCGTGAATTATATTAAGAAAAATTGTCAATTGATGTCAACATTAATTGAACACAGAAAAACAGTTCAGCAAAAAAAAAAGCTTTTTATGTGGCTTTCAGTATCAGAGGCAATATCACTAAAAATAAAAATGTCTACACTTCACAAATATACAATTAAATTGCTGATTCCTGTGTGGAACACAAACTACCTAGCTGCTTGTCTCCGTAGTAACTGGAGCACTTTCCTGAATGCAACAAGAACAAGAGACCCTTTCTTTCTGTCTGTGCAGCAACTGAGGCAAGAGGCTATTACAGGTGGGGACCCAGAATATTCAGTTACAATATTAAAGCCACTGGAGCAGGACATGGCACAAATCACTCTTAGAAGCTCAGTATTACCTCAGTCAAAGTGATCAAAAAAAGAATATCCAGTTCTCCTACCCACAAAAGTGGCACACAGATAAAGACACTGAATGGAGAACACACTGGACTTTTACCTCAGTTCCGATAAATGCAACCACAGTTAACTATTCTTCTCTTTTTGGCAATTATACACAAACACAGACCACAGGGACATCACCTGTAACTGTGCTCACTTCTGATCTTTAATTAATGCACATTACTGATTTAAGGGACAAAGTTGTTGAGAAGTCAGCATTCATCATTGGGGGTTTATTAAAAAGGCGAGACCTGTTAATGATGTCTGGAGTAAAGAAGTAGCAAAAGAATGACACACATTCTTTTAGATGACCAGCTTAAATTAAAATTTTCAGTTAAATGCAATACATTTTTAAATAAAAAAACATATCTGTATCAAAAATTACACACACTCGTCTGAATAAAAGTGTAACACTGTTAGTGCAGTGCAGCCTGATGACTAGCCTCCGCAGGGAAAGTGGTTTAAAAATTTGCACTGATGGGGTGACATTTAATTCTAATTAAAGAAATTCTTGTGCACATCAAAACCAAATTAGCAAAACATTGCCTTGTGTTTGTGTGTGAGTCAGGTGTAGTAGAGCTTGGGTGCCGGAATCATTATAGCAAAGGGGGACACCCCCCGCCCCCGCTTCAAAATCATTTCTTTCGCACCCCCCCTTTGCACATGTGAAGCAAATACCCCCACCCCACCCCCTCCCACACCGAGACGTAGTCCGATGCGTCCCCCCCCCACAAATGCTTCCTCTGGGTCAGAGGACAGATGGAGAAATGGCAGTGGGACGAGGCATAAAGCTTTAACATTGGGGAAATGTGCTCAGCTGCACTAGTGCACAAAAAGATGAATGTCTAGGCTTTGATGAAATGAAATAACACTTGCTGGGGTCAGCGAACTATAGTGAATTATATTAATGGTTACTGAAGAATTATATTGATATCAAGGAGCAAATGAACACTAATATACTTTCCATGCGAACATGTTGACCCAGGTTTCACATGATAATATTAGTCTGGTCTGCTTAGTTCCGGTTCATCGGAGCAGTCCACACTTCTTTCACATAGTTAAAGACGGGCACATAGTTATTTGGGGGAACTGCTTTAGAGGTGCACATTCTAAAGGGTGTTAGAGAAGTTTTAGCATCGGAAAGACAAATTCTTGAAGGGACCATAAAGACAATTCAACAAATCAAAAGTGCACAGTAAACATACAAAGCAGACAGTGACAATGTGAAATTTTATATATACACGCATTAGGATTGTTGCCAGGTGTACAGTATCTAGCCTGACGTGGCACAACATGGAGATGAGCCTCACTAAAAATCGAGAAAACTGCTTGGTGTCATATAATTGCTTTTACAGGCTTGCTCATTAAATCAATACCACAATTTTTCTAGTAATAGTGTCTCTATGACAAGCTTTGCAACCACATGTGTATATAGGCATATTTCTAATGAAAATTTTCTAACCAGAACTTCTGGTAGAATGTACCCTTGAACACATTCTTAGTTGTTGTTTTCTAAAAACTCATAGTATCTACTCAGGATCCTGTCAGAAAAGGGTGATATTTTCATTACATGTTACTGTGCAGGCCCATTTTTTTTATTTATCCAGTGACACGTCTATAGTGTATGACTTAACTATACACTATACAAATAAATGTTCTTGCACATAGTATGAAATGGTTATTTGTTTTATCTTCAGAGTGTCTTGCAGAACAGACTTAAAAGTTCCAAATTCCCCTAAAGTAGTTGTACCCATAGTCTATCCATAGTCAGATAGGCAGCTCAATTTGTGGCCTCTTCACAAACGCATGCTTCAGTTAAGTTATCTCTTAGCTAAAAATTGACTAAGCTTAGCGCAGGGCAATCAAACATACAACAAATATATACACATTCACAATTCATTAACACCAGACTACTAAAAGTGGGGTTGTAAACTGTCCTGAAGCACAGACATGACACATATGAACAGTATCATTGGTTTCTTATTGGTTTCTCTCTGTGTGCATCATTCAAGCTTATTAAAAAAAACTGCCTCAAACCCTTGCAAGATCTTTAGCCTGATCGGGCTTAAGTAACAACACTATTAAAATGAAATCATAATGATGAATGTATTCCCTATCTCTCTTTTTTAAAGGATGTCACAGTGCTTTGTTTCAATCACAAATAAAACACTTCAAAGATAATGATAGGTTTGACACACAATGCAGAGAATCACTTGTGCTGGAGAATCACTGGTGTATTCTGTAATTTTCTTACTGCAGTGCTAGAAAATCAGCCATTCTTTGTTGATTGATGACTTAAATGTCTAGTAAAAATAAGATGGTCTAAGAGTTTCTAACTGGTGTGGGATATTGTGCTCTGTACAGATGTAACAACTTAACCCCTATGACCTCAGCTGTGCCGTCTGCACAAATAAAACAACAACATCCTGCCTTGCAGCCCCTCTGAGCGCCCCAATTATACCATCCGAGCAACAGCTCCTCTCCCTCCCTCCTAACAATTTAAAGAAATATCTTAAAGTAGGCTTGCAGAAAGTCAAAACTCTTTCTTCTCGTGGAAGGAGAAGCAAAAGAACGCTTTCTTTCACACAACAAAAGCTGCCATGTTCAAAGACGTCGGCTTTAATTTATGCCCAGTCGGACTTAAGAAAATGCTTTAGGCGATAATTCAACCCTGAGAATACGGAGATATTACTGTTTTTCCAGAGGTTTGAGCATCTTAAATGTCTCACATACAATGACTCTTCAAAAGTGTTCAAAATTATGAGAGGCTAGAGTGATATGCAAAACAATTCCTCCCACAAACATAAGCAACATTTGTGCATTTGGACTCTCGATTCTATGATTTATGTGTGATGAGTCTAGAAAAAGCTGACTGCACTCTCTATCACAGCCGCCGGCTGTTGAAGTGAGGCAATCCAGCATGTGCATTTATTATTATGAAGGCCAAACTCCCTCTCTTTCTCTTTCCCACACACACATTCACACACAGCAGACAATAATCACAGCTGGCTTACAAAGCTTCACCAATGTACTCTTAATATACTGTAAAGTGATTACAATATAATACACACAAATGTCACACAGTATAAAAAACTGTAATAACACCCCCATCCAAGAATAACAGCTATATAGAGTTTGTTGGGGTCAAGGCACATTTAAACAAACACATAAAGCGTTATGTCTAGACCAGGAATTGCGCTGTGAATTTTGTTAAAGACACATAACTTCTGTAAATAAATAGCATAACGCTTTAAAAACTACAGGGATACATCTTTTATACAAAATGTGCATAAATCAACACAGCAAAACCAGAAATGTTGAATGAACAGCTACAGCATTGAAAGATCAACTACAATATTCACTTCATATCCATATGTTTAGATTTGAGCAATACTTCAATAAACTTCAATAATGTACTCCAGAAGAGCAGTACATTTTTTTTCAATATTAGGTCACGCTGATAAAATGCCTTTATTTGTTTTACTGCATTGCTAAGTCTACAGGAATAATGTTATATCTCCATAAAGCTAATGGAGGTAGATTCACTCGCCTTGTATAAATGTTTATGCATCAGTATGGGCAGGTATGTGCATGAAAATTCGATAATGCAAATGCCTCAGAGTCCCATATGCACCCTTGTTAAAGTAAATTTCAATCCTCTGGAAGCACAGGTCCATGGCAGACTTTCTTTGCGTTCTGGTCAGTACTGCACCAGGCCTTTCAACACTGTAGATGTAAATTCCCTACACCAACTTGTTGGCCTCAACAGGTGCCAACTTGTGAGGAGAATACAAATTCATGAAAATGAATGAACGAATGAGTGTAATGGGGGCGTGTAAGTGACTGAAATGAAAGTTGCACTCACACGAAAGCGTGGTAGACAAAGGCCCATGCCCGTGGCCTCTCCAGCACGTTGTACAGGTAGTTCTGCAGTTTCCTGTAGCGGGCGTTCCGGCGGCCGCTCTGCGCGCTGTAGGCCAGGGGTTTACCCAGCAGGCTGAGGCGCGCACCCTGCGTCCTGTTCCTCAGCTCCTCTCCTCCGTCCACCGGCCGGACCGTGCTGTTCATGGCCCCGCGCGCCGCCTCCACATCCTTCAGCCGCAGATTCTCCAAGCGGCGCCCCGGGGACGCTTTCATCCAGAGGCCAGAGGCGCCCTCGTCTGCGCCGTGCCCGCGGGGCATGGCATCACCCCCAGCGGTGGGGGCAGTGGGACACGCGCTTTACGCACTGAAAGCAAGCGCATATACCACAGAAGTTTTTTTTTTTAATCTCTGGAGCTTCAATCTCCAAATGCGTCTTTACGCGTTTCCCTAAACTCTGTTTTTTAATTGTCTCTCTATTAGACCACAGCACTACAGGTTTCCTCCAGCACTCACTTGCTGACCGAAGCGCGAGCGATGCGCGCGTGCCGCTTCTGAGCAGGAGTTGTGAAGAAGTGACACCATCCCAGGGGTAGAAATCGGGTGATCGAAGGGAAGGAGGAGGGGGAGGGGAGAGAAGAGAGAGAAGAGAGTGGGGAGGGGGGCATCATCACCCCACATTAACGTAGGTCTCTCTTTCCCTCCCTCTGTCACTGAAAGAAAAGAGGACAGAAAGCTGTTGCTCCTCCGCGTGCTGCTGCTGCGCAAGAGGAGAGGAGCAAGCACGTCAGGCGAGCGGGAACACACACACACACACACACACACACACGCTCGCGCGCGCGCGAGGTGCTGGTGACGGCTTCTGGAGACTGACCCGAGAAACGATGGAGAACAGAGTTTACTGAGCTTTTACGGGAAAAAAACGAGTCATGTCGTGTGACTTCGGTTGTGTCTTCGTAACAGAGCCGGGCGCTGAAAATGACGGACACATAAAACGACTGTGAGCAACTGGTTGACGAATTAAAAGGCAAGAACAGGGCGACACTGACGAGGGGAAAGCAGGCTAAGTGTGTCCTTCCCTTACTGACATTTATCCCAACCGGGCCGTACAGTCGGAACCGAAACCACAGACACCGTTCTCCTGTCATCCAATTCTACTCTCTCTCTCTCTCTCTCTCTCTCTCTCTCTCTCTCTCTCTCTCTCTCTCTCTCTCTCTCTCAGACTCGTTACTCACTGTAGGAGCAGTTTCTCACAGTGGGTGGGCCACTTTTTATCGGCAGGCACACACAAGCGACGAGCGCCCAGCAGTGTGGAGGAGAGCAACGCTGCACGAGTCGCCAGGGTCTCTTAATAAAAGTGCAGTTTAAGTTGTTAATGAGGATCCAGCTCCGCCATGAACCGCGTCTGATCTCGCGCTGCCGCTCATCGCGCTCCAACCACGTGACGGAGAGAGAGAGAGAGAGAATGTAAGAGAGCGATTGTGAGCGAGAGTACAAAAGAGAAGGAGAGAGATAGACTGTAAGAGAGAAAGAGAGTAAAAGAAAGAGTGAGAGAAAGGGCGTGTAAAAGAGAGAGGGGGAGATAGAGTGTAGGAGAGAAAAGGGGAGAGATTGAGAGAGAGAGAATGTAAAAGAGAGAAAGAGAGAGGGAGAGATAGAGAGAGAGAATGTAAAAGAGAGAAAGAGAGAGGGAGTGAGTGAAAAAAGAATGAGATGGAGAGAGAGAATGTAAGAGAGAGGGAGAGATAGAGGGAGAGGTAGAGAGAGAATGCAAAAGAGAGGGAGTGAGTGAAAAGAGAATGAGAGGGAGAGATAGAGAGAATGTAAAAGAGAGAGGGAGAGATAGAGAGAGGGAGAGGTAGAGAGAGAATGTAAAAGAGAGAGAGGGAGTGAGTGAAAACAGAATAAGAGGGAGAGGTAGAGAGAGAATGTAAAAGAGAGAAAGAGAGGGGGTGAACGAAAAGAGAATGAGAGGGAGAGATAGAGAGAATGTAAAAGAGATAAAGAGAGAGGGAGTGTGTGTAAAACAGAGTGAGAGGGAGAGAGACCGTGTAGTAAAGAGAGCGAGAGCGATAGAGAGCGAGAGGCAGAGAGATCCGCTTATTCATTTACACCGAAATGTTTATACTCCTGCAACGGCAAAACATTTATGGGTTCAGTAAATAGACGGAAATAATAAATGGTTAAATTTAAGAATTAGAGTAGTTTTAATTTAAGCAAACACGCACAAAAAACACATTTGGAAAGGAAAAAAACGATTCAGGAAAGTAAAATAAACCCCTCCAAATGTTCTATCTACACGAGCGAAGTCTGTCCTGCAGGGTAGGTTCGTCGATTTCAAAGTGCACACAAAACGAGCTCTGTTACAAACACACTGTCACGGGAAATAAATAAACGTACTATTAATTTGAAGCTGGCGGTGGTAATTACTAACCAATGCAGAAACACGTGATCGTACATGCTTATAACATCAATATGGAGTTAGACAAAGTAACAGAAACAACAGTGAACTGTTATCATTAGGAATGAATGAATCTTCAATTAGGAGATTTCAAATCATTTTAAAATGGTTGAATATGCAAGTTGGTATAGTTGGTTCATAAACAAAGTATTAATTGATGGCATTAAGTCAGGTCTTATGATGAAAAATGAGCAATAATCAAGAATGTATTGTACCTCCATTAAACCAGCATTGCTAATCTCACATGGCTTTCGTTAGGAGAGGTAATAGAGAAGAGAATGTCTGAAATGAGCTTACCTCCAAAATAAATCTACTGTTCTGTGAACCAGATATAGTGAGGGCAGCATTTAACATTCATAGTGTCCTTCACAAAGCATGCGTTTTAAGTAATGATGTTTTGAAGTGCTTGCCCTTCAAATGCTCATTCTGATGTGTCCTCTGTCCTGCTGTAAGACAGCATAAAGATTTAAAAAAGATTGTGTATTGATAAATATTTTGGGGATTTTTGTTTAATGAAGCATCTTAACCAACAATATAGAGAAAGTGCTTGAGGACACATCATTAACATATATAAACACCAGCAGGCAAATATTGTCTAGGTCCCCCTCGTGCCACCAAAAGCTCTTACCTGTCAAACCATGGACTCCACAAGACTTGTGAAGGTGTGCTGTGGTCCTGTAAGTGCTTTAAGTTGTGATGTGGGACCTCTATGGGTCAGTCTAGTTTATCCAGCATGTCTCATAGGAGCTCCATCAAATTGAGATCTGGGGAATTTGAAAGCCAATAAGGAGTACTGTTACTATTAAGGGCATATTTGGTCTGCAAGAGTATTTAGGTGTCAGAATTGGATGTCAGGTTTCCCAACAGAACATTGCCTTGAGAATCACACTGACATCTCTGCACCAGGTAAGCTCCATTGAATAATTTTTGGTAGACACTGGCCACTGCATTACAGGAGCCTCCCATGAAACCTACCATTTCGGAGACGCTCTAAAATCAGCCCTCTAGCCATCACAGTTTTCCTGCCTCTGTTGCATGAACTTCAAGAACTGACTGTACCTTTGCTGTCTAATATTTCCACTGTACTGCCCTTTCATTGTAATGAGATTATCAGTGTTATTCACTGCGCCTGTCAGTGGTTTTAATGTGGCAGATTAATATATAGAACCTCAGAGCACATGTGTAGACTGATTGCTTGTAAATAAAATTGACACAATTGTGTAAATTGTGATCGTTGGCATCTATTTCTTCTGCTATGAAGAATTCAGTAATTTTCTGGACAAGGAACTAAAACAATGAAGACTTTGTTTACTATGATGGAACCGTACAGAAAATTAGAAAAATCTGCAGATTTCTCCTTTACCAGATGAGTACATCCCTTAGGCAATGTGGTATGACTAGTATTTCATCTCTCGTGTTAAGAACAGACATATGAATCATTTGTTCTGGAAGTGCCTCAAGCATCCACGGCTTCTGGTGTTTTAGTGCCTCTCCTACAAATGAGTGTAAGGAAAAGCAAATGAAATAAATCTTGATATAAAACATTTACAGGCAAATATATTCTTTGCATTTCATCCCGTATTTAGGTCAACCATGAGATCAAATGGGCACACTGCTGCAATGTTCTGAATTAAAAAATTTTTTTTTTTAAAGGCATAACTAATCTGATGTCATGACTGTGTGTTTCCATGAAGCCTTGAAGAGCTGTACAGAGGGAGCAAGCTTCACTTAAAATGACTGTTAGAGCAGATTGGCACTGTATTGATGGACTGAAGGTGCTGTGCACAGCTAACAGGAACACACACTCTAGTGGCACGAGTTTGTCATTACAGCATAGGAATGTGGGACCTCTGAATGGGACAGACGCTTCTGCTGCTGTTTTGCAATTGCTGGTGGCTTCTCTGTCAGTAAGCGTGCTTTTATATTAGAAATACTTATCTTTTCACCTTTGTATAAAGGTGCCAAAAACCAATACTGTATATCAATACTGACCCAGGAGATCTAGACTGAATCTCAAATGGTTCCCTTCCCCCAATAAA
Organism: Hemigrammopetersius urotaenia; assembly: GCA_037974485.1. Taxonomy (NCBI): domain Eukaryota; kingdom Metazoa; phylum Chordata; class Actinopteri; order Characiformes; family Alestidae; genus Hemigrammopetersius; species Hemigrammopetersius urotaenia. The sequence continues at coordinate 16,980,561 of JBBPDC010000149.1, read as the reverse complement.
GTGCTTTATAGAGTCTTAAACATATGGCTACTACACCTAAATAGTGCACTACATGTCCAGATTTGTGCACACTCGGCTAAATCTGAATGCCTTTTTTGTTAGAAATACTTTATGGGGCACTTTAGAGTCGGAAGTTATATGAGGTTCAGCTCTGCTTTCCAACAGTCTAGTTTGCCACATGTGCTCCAACAATGTTTTTCAGAAGTCCTTTATTGGTTGGATTAGATGTAGTTTGTGTTATGTATGAGAGAAAGATAGCAGAAAATGATCTTCAGGACAAGGGTTGATGACGACTTCTTCATAACAGCGTATCCCAACCTTAGTGCTGGAAGCCTTAACTGCCCAACACATTTTGTGTTTTTCCTGCTTTAACAAACCCACTTTAATCCAGGGACATCTTATTAATGACCTGGAACAGGTGTGTTGGACGCATAGAAAACATTATAATGTGCAGAGCAGCGGGGTTTCCAGGACCAGGGCTGATAACCACAGCCCCCTGCCCTGCTCTAAGTTTGGGAAGCAGTATTCTATAGCATCTCTTCAAAGACTGTAGATGAAAGAGGTAGCTCAAGCAGGTATATTTGACCTTCTGAGATGTTCTCATACAATGGGTGGTGATTTACAGTACTATAAAAGATAAGTCCAACACAAAGTCCAGTAGAAGCTCAAACTTAGGCTGAGCTCCATCAGAGCAGCACTCAGAAGAGTCAGCAGGCGCTGTGCGTCAGAGCAGGAGAGTTTAGTTTAGCCTCTAAATGTTTGGGCCTCATCCTCAGAATCCATCAACCTGAAACACATTTGTGCAGAATGTGCAGTATGGCATGGTGCTGAGGGATGGTGAGAGCCCAGACGAGTTCTCCAATAACCTCAGTCATAAAAATACTGCAAGGATTATATGGCCATCGGGATCAAGGCAGAGAAGAATGAGTAACGAGTCTTAAAATATTAGCAATAGATTCATTTGAGGAATGGAGCTCTGGAGCTGTGGTATGCTTTTTTACATATTTGCACAGCTCGAAATAAATCACCCCCTCTTTAAAAATGTTAGAAATCTTTTCACGGCCCTGCTTTCATTTCCCAAGCAGCCTGAAACCAGACAGGAGCATCCACTGCTGTCCCAGCATGCCTTACACCTGGATTTGGGTTAATTAAGCATCACAGTCCTACTAGATCTGTTTACAGTAGATCACCGACCACAAAAAAAAATCGATCTTAGTATTTTATTTTGTATAATGGTTCTGCCAGTGTGTCTTAGGCTTTCACCCAACTACCACACCACCTACCAGTAAAGTTGAGACACACCTGACTGATTTTTTTAAAATCATAATTGTAAAGACATTTTGATGTAAAAAATAAAAGTTGTTACCTTTACAGATAAAACTGTGCCCACCATGTCTATGTAGATTTATTTCCAAAATGAAAACATATATATTTTTTGGAAGGCTCTTCTATTTTTCAGGACTCTAAAAGGTCTCACTGTGTAAGGAACTTCTTTAAGGTGGTTGGAGAAGCATTCAAAGCGGCTTGAGAGAAGGCCAAGGGTGTATGAAGCTGACATCAAGGCAAAGACTCACTATTTTTAAATTAAATGTATGATTTTTCCTTTTTTGTCTTAATCACTTTACTGATTATATACAGCTTATAGTCTGTCAAAGGTTCTGAGAAGCCTTTAATGCCCTTAGAATTAAACCACTGCTTTCAGCTTACTCTGTCCCTAAAACCACATGTCTTAAGAAGAAACACCTACAAATGAATGGAAACTTTTAGAATATGCAACAAAACTGTACATAAAACAGAGGCTCACTTTGCTTCAATTACCCAGTTACACATCTTTAAACAGTATCACTGCAGTTTAAAGCATTTGGGGTGAATGTGTTTTAATCAAAATTGTGTATACTGGTGAACGTGTAGATTTTTGTATATTTTCAATACATATTCTTTATACTTACAATGGACAGAAACAATGTGATGAGCAATTATCAGTTTAATTGAAGCAGACATGTAGTACTCAGTGTCTCCACAGGGTGGAGGGTCTGGATTGTGAGTAAACTAATAATGCATACAAGGCATTCATTTAGCAGATGAGCCCTGAACCCAGATCAGTTATTAAACATAGCTTGGACACTTGTTCCTGTTTCCAACACAACAGCTTACAACTTAATGCATGTGCCCCTTGCTACTGTAATGTACAGTTGATATTATTCACTTCACTTGTCAGTGATTATCCAACACACACACACACACACACACACACACACATTATATAATTATTCATTTCTTGTACTTCTTGTATCCTATTATAATGGTTGTCTTCAATGACATAAGCACAGACAAATGTGTGTATGACTGCTTGTAGTGATTGTCAGGCTCTAGCCTCCTGTCTTTCCAGTATTACTTACTCCTAATTTGACTAGAGAAAGCTATAAACAGATCCAACACTTTCTCTGTTTTTCTCGGTGCAGAAACTGCGCTCACCACTGTAAATCCAGGGTGGGCGCGATCTGCTAGGGCTGTACTTCAAGTAGTCAGTCTGTTGCACGACAGCGTTCAGAGAAGGTGTTTTTTTCTAAGAGAATACAGGGAAGGAAAAAGGGTTGGATAAAGACAGGAAATTTCAGCATAGAATAATACTCATTTCAGACACATTTTGTAACAGTTGACTTGGATTTGATCAGGCCTGTCAAACATGGTTTACAACTGAAACAATTAAAGGAATTAAATGGTGCACGTCTAATGCTAATAAATATTTCTTACAGGCGTTTAACCCAGTATGGAGATAAAGTAATAGTAATAAAGTAATAAAAGTAACAAAGTAATAGCAAAGCATGATAAAAATGAGCTTTCTATACACAAACGGTCTAAACATTCACATCAATTACCCAGAGCCACTGTTCTTCTTCCACACAGTCTTTTATTTGTAAATAATAAAAATGAACTCTTGAATATAAAACATACACATCATTTGAGCCACATCTGTTGTACAAACAAGAAATGTTGCAGTGAATACTTTCTATTCTGTTTCAGTGGGACACATGAATTGTAAACAATCAGTATCCTTAAATAATACTGACAAAGTAAAGGAAAGAAGTCTGCCATAACGGACTTGAAAAGTAAACTTGTTATCAAAACATGATCTCATGGGCTTTGTTCTAATGCAGTTACAGGTAGGCAGAGGTCCCAATTCTAGTGGTCTTTTTGGCCATTAATATCTGAAGAAACTCTGGAGGTGTCCCTTCTCAGCCTTTGTTCCATTCAACGGAGCCAGGAGACAGAGCACTAATCCGTTTAGACAGGGCCACTTTGTAAATATAAGTAAACCTCATAGCAGACTCATATTTACAATATGTGCATGTATGTTTCTGTAGGCGACATTTACTTAGATACACTCTTTTTAAAATAAATGGACCAATGAGGCAAATTGAAATTGTTTCTTAAATCGGATTGTTCAGATTTGCTCGTTTATTAGTGATGGTAAGGCCACCT
>JBBPDC010000149.1:16950228-16962236 GCA_037974485.1 Hemigrammopetersius urotaenia | reverse complement strand
TGGACAGTACCCATGTCACTCACGACAGACCAAACTTCTTGTTTGTGATTGGACAGTACCCATGTCACTCACGACAGCGTGGGTTCAGTTCATGTAGAATCCACATTTCAAGTGTGGTCCTACCCTTTCCGTTTTCTGAAATGTCGTTGTGTTTTCTGAAATGTAGCTATGTTTTCTGAAATGTAGCTATGTTTTCTGAAATGTCGTTGTGTTTTCTGAAATGTAGTTATGTTTTCTGAAATGTCGTTGTGTTTCTGAAATGTCGTTGTGTTTCTGAAATGTCGTTGTGTTTTGCCCTTCAGGGCCAGCGTACTTAAGGCATGCAGGAAGGGTGAAACTTAACATACAAGCATGCATGCAGACATGTGAGTACACACCTACACAAAACACAAATTACTATCTGAGCAAAATGATAATATTCTTATTAGGGATTCTTATGCAATGCTAAGGAGCAATAAAAGAATTAAAATTAGGATGAAAAAGGATTACATTAAATTTAAATATAAGCATAAGTTCACTAATTGATAGTATATTTGCTAGTACTACAAACATACTCAAAATTAATTTCATTTTATAATTTTAACCTTTTATCTCATTTGAGACTTCAGGTCTAAACAGCTTATTGTGTCTTTGAATGAATGGATTTACCTGATTGGTAGATATAACTACAGCAAGCATTGCATATTTAAAACATGTACATATTTAAAACATTCAGTTAGAAAAGGGACTGGTTAAAAGCCCTACACAGGAAACACTGCTTCCTAGTCAATTATTTACGACCGTAACAAATACGACTGGCCCAAAAAATCAGAATATTGAAGTATTAATTCGTTATTTAGTATTCAGAAACCTTTCTTCAGGTTGCATCTTGTCTAAACAACCACAACTGCACATCTTTTCATGCAGCCACTGAAGCTAATGAGCAGATAAGCTGGAGAAGTCAGTCAGACAGTCAGACTTATTGGGCAAAAAAAAAAAAATCATTTAAAATATTTACAGTGATAGTTATTGTACTTTGGTGAGAGAATCTCTGAACGTATAACCTGTTGGAGGATGAGTTCTGCAAGTGGATTATTAGGGGAACACCACTTGCTGCCATTGCTTCTGCCTTTGATGGTATTAAAATAATTCTAATCTGTTTTAACTTTACCGTCTGCATGACTGAAGACTGATGCTGCTTATACAGCAATATATGACACACAGGTTTCAGATGACTATTCATTTGTTGTTGATGCATACGGTGGCACCAAAAATATGTCAAAATTCCTGATAAATGATGAAATATAATTGTTAAGAGGGATTTAATATTTGGGTACTCATTTACAAATACTACATTCAAATTCTACTAATACCATATTCAAAACATGTAAAATGTTATTTGGGCCAGCCCTAATAACAACCAAAGGTTTGTGACAAAGAAAAACACACGCGCGCGCGCACACACACACACACACACACACACACACACACACACACACACACACACACAGGCCAGCCATGACATTAAAACAACCTGTGTTAGTTGCTCAGATCATTTCCTGCTTCCAACCCTTCGAATCAACTTCAAGAACAGACTGCATTTATCAGACGCTTTTATCCAAAGCGACTTCCATTCCCTAACTACAGGGGGCAGTCTTCCTGGAGCAAGGGTGGTATGCTGAAGGTAGGATTAGAACCCATAGCCTCTTGGTCGAGAGGCAAGAATCCTACCCACTAGGCCGCTACCACCAATTGCTGCTTAATATATACCACATTGTAACAAGATTGTTCACTTGTAGAATGTTGTACACTTCAGCTGTCAGTAGTTTTAAAGTTGCGACTGACTGGTGAATTCACACAACAAGTGGTACACAAAAGTCTGACTACTCGATCAAATAATATGTTTTGTTGATTTTACAACCAGAAAATGTTCATGTATACTATTTCCTGCTAATTTAATTCACAGTTTATTTATTCGATTTATTTGCTGAGTTTAAGCAAAAAAATAAAAATAAAATGCATTGTAGCAAATGTATGCTAAATTCAGCACACAAACAGTAATTGTATGTTAGAATGTGCAGAGGGTGTGCATGGATTTTCACTTAGATAAACAAAATGTTTCATTTGACCAGTGCCCAGACCTTTGCATACAACAGTATTTATACATTCACTTTGATCTGTGAACTAGAACTCAAAGATACACCTAGATTGAGTACTGTGTTACAGGGAATCTGGAGCTTTAAGGCCAATTTTTCCTAGGCATTAAGGCCTTCTTACCTATAGATGTCTTTGTGGATGTCACTGACTAATAGGGGCATCTTAGGTGGGAGTGTGCTATACCATCTGAAGTTAGAACAACATGCAAGCATGCAAGTGGACAAAGTAAAACAAAGTAAAACAACAGTAAATGTAACAGAAAAGACAAAAAAAGTAACAGCTCCTGCCAGCCAGTTGGCCTCTCTTTGTAAGGTTCACTGATGATGTGATACAAATAATGTCATAATAACATTTGAATAAAGCATGATGGTTATTCTGAGGTTAAACCAAAGCAAGATTTCTGGCTCTGTCTTTAGGCACAGTGACATTAAGGAGTGGAAAGTTCCACTGGTACTGGTTCTCGTCAGTGAGCTACTGTTCTGCATAATACTGAGCGAAGAGCAAGACAGAAAAGAAATACTCCAGAGAGAATACGGAAAAAACATGATAGCATCTATACCGCACACGTACATTCCATTCAGTTAGCCAGAATACACTTCAAGAGCCACAAAAACCTGGAAAAAATAAGATGATGATAAAATGCAGTACTCTAATTCCTAGTAAAGATCCAGTCTGAGCCCGATGTTTTACCTTTTGGTGTGCAGGCACTCTGCGCTCCTACCCCGCATTGATCTGTGTATCATGATGACCTCACTGCAATTATCATGAAGATGGGTAACACATGAGGGAGAAAACAAACAACAAACAAACAAAACAATAAACAAGCAAACACAAAGAAAGAACATGGGTAGAATAAGACACCGAGCGAAATTATCTTCAAAATCTTGAACATGACAAGGGGCACATGTTTTGAGGAGCAATCCATTCAAATTACTGACCTGATTATGTGATTCCCAACCATGAAAACAGTTTGGAGAAATTTTGCCAATATTCCACTGGACCAAATGAACCATCAGTACAGTAATGGCCATATGAAATGATGATATGAACATGATAAAATAAAATTATATGATGGATAATATTGAATAAATTCACTCAAACTGACTTCAAAGAAAGAAATCACAAATAATGGATTCTTCTTTTCAGGGGTACAGGTGTATTTATATGAATGCTTTGTATGTTATAGGCGGAGTTAACAATAACATCAGACGCTGAAGAGAAAGGGGTTCACACCTCGTTTTCCCTTTTGAAGAATAATGTGCAATATTACATTAACACATGCAAAGAAGTGATGCACTGAATGAAAATCCTTGAACGACACCAAAACTGGAACTGAAGACATACTAGGCCAAAAAAAATCAAAGAATTAAGAACAGTATACATAAAAAAGCATAGTTCCTCAAAATCCAGTCACCCAAGGCAACAAATGTAATCATTTTTAGTTACAATTTGCACTTTGGCTTTAGGAACTTTTTTTATTATCACAAATACTGAGGACTGTATATTCTGTATATTGAGCATTTTGTCAAGTGGCCTTGAACCTGTAGTGGAGAAGCCATGAAGTGTTCTACACCTTCTTGGATAAGCGATAAATATTTTTCATATCCAGCCCAAACATTTCAGTGAAAAAAAAATCAGTGCATCTCTAATATAAAGCATGTTGTAATCCAATGTGTCTCTTTAACATCCTTATCAAGTAGAAACACAAGATATGCTATAAGGCACTTGGAAGCAATAGTTGTTATATATAAAGATGTTATATTTTTGTTACACACAAGCATGGATCTTTCTTTACCTATCGTCCACATACTCTCTTTCCTGTATACGGCCACGGTCATGATAACGGGTGGGGGAACGAGATCGACGGGTATGCTGAACCTCATCTAAACTCCTGGGAAGAGAGAGAGCGTGAGAGTGTGTGTGTGTGAGAGAGAGAGAGAGCGAGAGAGAGAAGGAGAAAGAGAGAGATTGAGGTTACTTGTTCTCACACTTCACTGTCTGTGTATTAATTCACACTATATGGTCATTTGCTCTACTTAGTATCTTTGTCATAAAAAGTTTTAATCTAATATTATGATTTTCAAAACTTCTGTTGAGACGTTTGAGACATGTTCTTCTGGTGATGTTCTGTTCCATGAAGTGCAGTATGTTACCTCTGCATGGGGATGTTAGCAGGCCGTGACCTGGCCCTGCTCTCCTCCTCTCTGTGAGGGGATACAGAGCGAGAGCGATGATGCGTCGATCTCTGCTGCTCTGGAACCTCTAACGTCGTCCGATCTCTCTCTCTCTCCCTTTCCCTCTCTCTCTCCCTGTCCTTTTCTCTAGGTCGACTTTCTGCAGCTAAAAATGGGCAAAAACACACAAACCATAATGCAGCATATCAAGCATTAAGTACCACTTGCTAAAAGTTTTTGTGAAGTTCAATTCAGTTCAAATGTGCATGCAACAGCAAAAAAAAGGATACCTGTTTCATTCGGTAGTCTGCTTTTCCAAAATAGCAACCACATCTATTCCCTGTGACATTACACTTGTGTCCTAAACACTGGATGGAAGTAAAACACCCATCTCAAACTTAGCATGCGCTGTTTAACTAATAAAAAAGTGTTTACATTCCTGTCACCTAACACATCCTATTTAATTAGAAAGCGACAGAGGCTCTGGCCACTGAGCTACAAGCAAACATTTAAGGCTGAAGAAATGAGAGTATAGAACAGCGGTGCCAAGCTCCGGTCCTGGAGGACCGTGGTCCAGCACGTTTTGGTGATTTTCCTGCTCAGAAACACCTGGTTCACCTCGGCAGTTAATTAACAGGTTTAGTGAATGTGTTTGAGTAGGAGAACCATGAAACTGTGCTGGTTCTATGGACCCTCCAGGACCATAGTTTGACACCCCTGTTATAGAAGATATATTTTGTTAATTAACATTATGTCTGGAGTAGGGCATTAACACAAAAGTCGACTAGTCGACTTCAGAGGCACGAGTCGACGCCCCCTGAAAAAAGTTGACTAGTCGCGTGTTTTATTTCTCTCTCTGTGTGCGTGCTTGTGTACTTAATGCAACCTCTGCCTCTGATTGGCTTACGCTTACACGACTTCCTTGGTTTAACCAATTATTGTAGTCCCTTCTTAAAAAGGGCGGTAACGTTGGCGCGAGGGGAATCTAAACACAAGACCACAAGAAGACGAGAGCGAGAAGACAGACACACATCATGTGTGGAGATGCTTCACTCTAGACCACACAAACAGCACAGAGACCTGCACAACCTGCAAGTCGGCGTTAAAGTACAGTAACAGAACTGGCGCTCTGCATCTGAAACGGCTCCGCTAGCTAACATGGCTAACACTAGCACTGCAGGGAGTTGTCCTGCCGTGGCTTAAGCTGTTCACACTCTCAGTTATACACTTACATTTACCAGAAAATTCAAGACATAAGATTTCATTTTGTTTTGTTTAATTGTTGTGTTGACTGTTAATGTTACAGAGAACTTTTAATAAAAGTTGTCTAATGTTGGATACCCGTGTTACTCCGCTGCGTGTGTGATATCGTCATCAAACGCCTAGTCGACTTGACTTCGCTGACGGATTAGTCGACTTGAAAACATCTGGAGTCGTTAATGCCCTAGTCTGGAGTATCTTTCAACGTCTAACGTCTTTTACTAGTTTTACTTATTGCATGAAGTTTAGTGAAGAGAGTAACTGTCATGGTATAATAGCATGGATGAATGGATCAATCTCCTCATACAGGGCATCTGCTTGAGGAGCAGCAAAGTCACAACAGAGCTCACAGTCATAGAAGATGTGCTGCTTTTGGAGAATGAAAGCAAGGTATCAAGGATAAACTACCACAAACACATTATTACTTCAGAGAGAAAAGAAAATGTAACTTTGGGGACAGGACACGTCAGCCTATAGAACCTTCTTTGACTTTTCTCTCTTCCAGTGTTGTCATGCACACTTTGAACTGTGTAGTGCAGTCAAGGTCTACCCAACAGAGAAAAGCACTGGAGACATAACATGCCTATGAAGACTTCACTTTCAGTACCCCACCACCACAAATGCTTCTGTTTTATATAGCTGACACTGAGTTGCCAGTTTACTTTGGTACATCTCTGCCTACACCCTTACACCCTAACTGTACATCTAATTGAGTACTATGTTCTATCAATATTTTGTAAGCTAATCAGGCTGATCAGAGTTGACATGATCTGTTTTAAGTCAATTGTGCCCTGAAATGGGTGCAAAAAGCAAGAAATACTATTTAACTTGATTGAAACAAGTTTTACATCTCTGATGAGTTCTGATTTAAACAGACATATTACACATAATACTTTGCTCAACTTACTATTCTTTTAACACTAAACTAATCACAGAGGAAACCTTGTTTCACAATTAAATCGACATCAGCATATATTATTGCTATTTGACCATCAGTGAGTGCTCCTCAATCAGTGGTCACAGGGTGGATTTTCTAACATGGGGTCATTACCCATTACAACAAGAGAAAATCACATTAGGGATCTGATTCAGTGCTTTTGTCTAACAATAAAATGACACTGTATTAATCAAGGTTTTCTATTTGGTTAATCACAGGTGATCCTTTAGACCAATCACAACCAGACTAATTGCCTTTACACTCAACACTGGTGTTGAGTACAATGCTTCAAATTCCTTCACTAATTCAACTTTCTCTCAAAAGTGCTACAAGAATCAAAGACAATACTGGAGTCTAATGCTGTCAGAGAAGAACAAAAAAACAGTAGGCATGGGAGCACTCTATTGTCAAGCAATGGAAACAAGTTGTCTGATAAATCCAGGTTCCTTTAGCATTTTGCAGACTCAGAATCTGAAGCAAGACACATGATTCCATGGAGACTTCCTGATTGGGATCAACAGTATAAGACGGTGGTAGATGTTGAGGAGATTCCTTGCATATAGGTGGGCACCTGACATCCACTGTTTATAATACTGTGAAGTCAAAGACTGTCAGAGAATTTAATGGGGGTGCAGGTCAATCCTGTCCACAGGTTAACACATTACACAACATGTCCAGCATTTTATGAAACCCTTGAAAATCATAGAAGACTTTATGTTGTTCTGAAGACCAAAACAGTTTGCAACATGTGAAAAGACACACTGATACCTAATCACCTACAAGATACCTAACACACTGGCAACTCAATGAAATTTAATATGCATGTGCAGCAAAGACGCATGTGTTGGTGACACATTTTATGACTTGCTGTTTTGTCTCAGTGGTGCATTGTCTCCAAGACTACAGCAGAGGCTTTTAGGAGCAGGGAAAGCCAACTGCAGGCTGCTTGCTTTTCTCTTTCAGTGTTCTATTGCACAAATCACAGTATTAGTGTAGAGGTTACTGGCATCATGCCCCCCACCCACCTGCAGCCACTACGCCAATACCATCATCGTAATCTGTTTCTGTGATACGCTGAGAGCCTGCACACACACACACACACACACACACACACACAGACACACACACAAAAACACATATGCAGACAGACAGACAGATAAACAGACAGACAAATATAAAGACAAGACAGGCAAAAGACATACATTCATGAAGATATGAGATTCTTTAATGGGAGAAAAGACCACAAATAAATGTATGTACATATATAACAGTGAAAAAGTCTCTCTTTCTCTTTTTTTCGCATACTCTCTCTCTCTCTCTCTCTCTCTCTCTCTCTCTCTCACACACACACACACACACACCACATACATTCACATGTGACACAAAAGAAATCAGTGAATGTATAATGCAGTCATAGGCCTGTCACATTCATGACATTTTAATTGACAGTTAGCTGCTATTTAATTTTGATTAAAATTGTCTTTTTTTAAAATTGTCTTTTTATTTATTTCATGTAAGTGTCTTGATTATCTTGCTTCTTGAGGTCACTTCACTTTTTTAATGTGGGTCATTTAGGGTGCAAATTATAGTCCCTTTAATTTATCATGCATTGTCTCAACTTCTTTGTTGCATTATTGTTGCATTAAAGTTAATACTTTGTTCATCTGTCTTTAGAGAAGTGCACCTTTGCCTTTTTGAAAGTACTGAAATGAATATGGGTTGCTTCCCATTTTCTATTCCATACTCTTTGTTTACTCATACAAATGTAACACTGTCCTCCTCATTCACTCACGCTGCAGCTTCTTGGTGGGTGTGTCTGTGTGGATGTGTCTGCGGGGCAGGTACGGTGAAGGGCGGGGCAGTGGGATGGAGGAGAGGTCATGAGTCTGCAGCTTGTACCAGTGAGGCTTATCGTCCAGCAGGGCAGTCTCCAGCTCTATCAGGATCTACAGTGGGATGAAAAAGTCAGAGGTTGGCTTGGCTGGAAATATGGTAAATGAAAAAAGAAACAGAATTTCTGGTAACAAGACAGAAATGCTTTTGTTTACCAAAATAAACTTGTCATTTTATTCAATTTGTGGCATTTTGTCAACATCTGTTGCCGAGACAAAAAGGTAAATTTTTTGTTCACTCACTGCACCTTATTATTTGAAAGCATATGTTAAACTTTAGTTGTATTTGCATTATATTGAGCTTTATTTTGTGTGTATTTTACTTATTTAAATTTGTAAAATAACTGTTATGAAAATAAAGCTTTATATTAAAGAAAATTAGATTTTTGTTTGCATTTGCTCTAGAGCTGCTACTATTATAAAAATAACTGGTAAACAGGGAAAGTAAGTACCACGTTACATTTTGTGTAGATGTCGCAGCAGCTCTAATTTTCTGTTATCTGGGGGAAAAAATCGGTATCGGAAAAATCGGTATTGGCCGGAATCGGCGAAGAAAATTGCAATCTGTGCATCCCTACTTATAAGTCGACACATCTTGGTCATTTTGAGTGTTTCAAGATATAATAGATGTAATCTTACTTTAGAGAACATGCCTAACTAGAGAAAAACAGTCTCATTAATACATGTAAATAACAGAGTATGTGTTGATATTTGAGAGTATATTTAGCATTCTTAAAGTGTGATTGGTACCAGACTGTAAAATGTTTTTAAAAATTCACCTTACTATTACAATTGTGGGCTACTGCATGTGTAATTCCCTCAGTTCCCACAGATAGCCTGAAAGGCCATAGTCCAAATGTTAATGGCACACCAGGCAAAAAAAACAATAAAACAACAGTGTGTGGACATGCTGTTAGCAGGTTCTGAATTATTACTTAATAAACTTAAAGTACTGCCGGTATACGGTTCCTGCCGGTCTGCGGCTCCTCGCTTCTGCACCAATCAAAATTCAGTCAGAGCAGGTCTCATGTCAGTGCTTCTGTAACAGCATGCCCCGCCCCCTCTACCTCAGCCCCATGGTATGGTAAAAATTTTGAATTTGGGTGCATACCAGTTCATTAATGTAGGTACTCAATAGAGAACTACAGCAAAAAATATATGTCAACCCCTGTCTATGATGTTGTGTTAGAGGCTATAGAGCTTCACGTGTCTCAGTGCTTGAGGGGGGAATAGGAAATGATTAACTAGGGGATGAAATTCAGGTATTGTCTACACAACTGACAGTGTAGATTTGTCCTGGATAGATAACAAATTACAGTACCTACCCTACTAAGGCAGCTCTAATAGGACGTAATGGTAAAATCCAAACCAATACTTTTTCCATACCTCCCCCAGAAAGTCGCTTTCCTCATCCTGCATTCTGGCCTGGTCCCATACTGTGATCTCCAGCATATGCTCTCTGAAATCCCGCCGGTGCACATGCGTGTACACAAATGTCTGGTTCCACTTGGGCTCCAAACTCTTCTTGACCGTCTTCGTTCTCCGCTTGCTTTTATCACTGGTAAAGCCAACAGCAAATTCATCATTTAGCAGTGGGAAATATGCTGTGTCAAAACTTAAACACAGGCCTGAGTGAATCTGAGCACCTTCTATCAGGCAGGAAGTACATTTTGACGTAAAGGTTACGGGGTCGTCCATCTAGTCTAGGGGTCATCTCTTTGGCCTGCAGCACGTTCACTATCAATTGATGGCCCACTTTGTCATACCACATTTTCACCTGCAAGACACAAACACAGGTTTGGTACACATATAGTGTGAAAGAAAAAGTGTGCACTTAGTAGTGTGGTACCCACCGAGAGCTGTCCTGGCAGGAGCTGGGGCGCGTCTCTCAGACCACTGGGACTAGAAGGGGACAGGACAGATATAGATGGCCGCTCCATCTTCTGAGACTCGAAGGAGCTTGAACCTGCTGTAGAGGCACAGACAACAGAGGCACCACTAAAATCGCAACTAACAGCACACTGACCTGAGGGCATAGCAAACTGCAGTTCATCCAGAACATGGTGTTTGACAAAGTACTCACTAGATTCTAATGGAGGGTGTGATGTTTCTGGTATTCGTGGTATATCACTGGAAAGAAAAGTGAATTCACATAATTTCCATGTATTTTTTTGCATGCGCTTACCCTCCCACACACACACACACACACACACACACACACACACACACACACCGAGCTGAGACACAGTAGGATTTGAACCAAACATTGTGGGGTCAGCTGATAAACAAAAGGAATATTTGGGAGGTGTACAGCTTCTGTCTTCAAGGGCTGCTCTTTTCCGTGGGGTAATCGACAGAAGCAAATGGGGAGAGAGGTGGGGGATGAAAATCTCACAGAGTTTGTTTTACTTACTAGTAAGATTTATACACCCTTCGCAAGTGTTTGGAGAGAAATCAATGAATACATCTTTTTAAAGAGGTAGGAGGACAGTGCAAAGGAGAATATAATGGCTAACAGTGAAAACTAAACACAATAGAAGCATAAATTACACCAGAATTCCACAATGCTGAAGGAGGTTCGACTGAGCAAACAGTTGTGCCTTGAGTACAGACTTCCTCTTGAATAAACTATGACAAAACCTTGCGCTAAAGTGATCCTGCAGGTAATTTGCCATTGAAATAACACTAGCTGTGCCTAGAAGATCCAGAAATCATTAAGAAAGTTAGGAAGGTAATGGAAGACTTACCCAATGGGCCTTGAAACAACTAATTCAACTTGGGGTTGCGCTTGGGAATCCAAAATGATATTGTAAACTTCCTTCTTAGTTAAACCCGGTAATGATTTACCATTCCACTGTAGCACCTCATCTCCTACAGACAAAAAATTGTGTAGTGTTAAAAAGAACATTTCTCCTTCAAAAACACAAACTATTATACAATAAGAGTGAAAAAAAGTAAAACAAAAACATGAGATATTATACAATAACTGTGAAAAAAGGAGCATAATAAAGATACTGTGTTCATTTGCTGCTTAATCAGTTACATGCACGTGTTGCAGATGACTTGTCATAAAGGTGAGAAAGATCAAATGAAGTGTGTAGATACATACAGAAAGATAAAGCAGAAATAAGCTAACCTGCCCGTAAATGGCCCACCACATCTGCTAGACTTCCTTTTTTAACTTTGGTGATAAAGGCCCCGAGTCTCCCTGTTTCTGTAATCTTTCCTCCTACCACCTGCACAAAAACCGCATTATAAAACATCAGGATGAACATCACGCAAGCACCAAAACAGCAAAACAGGACACGCAATATCTCTTTCATAAAAAAAAACTTTTTTTGTACTTTTTCTCTTTTTTACACCATTTTAAAATGCCAGTTTAGTGACAGGTTTTTAAAGTTACAGTAACAGATGTTAGGAACACATTTTCTCATCTCCTATAGAGGACGTCTTGTGACAGTGAACATATGCTGTTCCAATCAGTCAATATCAAATTGTTCTGTTTGAGACAGAGGACTGAATGGATGTGTGTATGTGTGTATGTGTGTGTGTATGTGTGTATGTGTGTGTGTGTGTGTGTGTGTGTGTGTGTGTGTGTGTGTGTGTGTG
>JBBPDC010000149.1:16916627-16943753 GCA_037974485.1 Hemigrammopetersius urotaenia | reverse complement strand
CTGCTTCACTTGGTGAATGGGTTAAATGCAGAGGAAGTGTTTCGTGCTGTTCACACCGTGTGCTGTGGCGTGTTCACCTATGACCAGACTGTCACATTCACTTTTCACTTTCAAACTCTGAAGCCTGGATGAATATGCCTTGGTTAGGACACACCAAAAGTGAACCAAGCAAGAACAGTGTCGCCGTGATTTACCCCAATGATAACATTCAGGCAGGCAGGCAGGCTTCCATGACTTTGATTACTTTACTTTTAAACAGAAACAGAAACAAACAAAACCTGGCTCGATGGCCGATGCATGAAAAACAGAGCTGTGACACTAACCGAGGCGTGATGAAAGCGAGGCGATGGACCGACAACCACGGTCCACATAACTGGAACTTAAATACATGGAATGACGAAGACAGAAACCAATGACAAGACACAATCACTTAAACTAAACACAGGACAGCTGAAAACGAGATACACGACACAAACATGCACAAAATTCAAAATAAAAGTCCCCAAAACCAAACCAAAACCAACCCTACCGGCCACTGGCCGAGACATGACAAACAGCCACTGAACTTTACTGATTCTCGAGGAAATTGCTTATGTGATGACTGCCACAACACAAAGAGACATAAAATAATGTCAAATAAAAATAAGTCTAAATAAAATCTAAATAGAAATCTGTAGAAAGATTAACAACCACAATATGAATAGACTACATACATAGAAGCATAATATCTAATGCAGCTGAATTAAAAACTATTGACACAAATAGCAGTTTGGAATGAGTTATATTAGAAAATCAGTAGTAATTAAACACTCTTAAGTAATATTAAGTAATCTAAAGTAAGTGGATGGCTGTGTGCATCACTTACCTAGGGAGGAGATGAACCACGATGCACTACGAGAAGAAGGCGAGGTGGCGAAGGTAGTGTGATGCTCTGGGCAATGATCTGCTGGGTAATGGCGTTCATGTGCATGTTACTTTGAAACAGATCTCCTACCTAAACACTGCCGCACACCAAGACCACGCCTTCATGGTGAAGGGTTTCCTAATGGCAATGGCCTCCTTCAACAAGAAGATGGGCTCTGTCTCACTACAAACACTGTAAAGGAACAGTTTGAGAAACATGACGGAGTTCAAGGAGTTTCCAATTCTCAGATCTCAATCCATGCAAAAAAAAATGCAAAGCAGACTATTCCGATGCATGGATGCCCCACATTTCTGCAAACGTCTTGTTGTATAAACCATAGCACACATTCAGAGGTCTTGTGAAGGTTCATGGACCTCCAGAGCAGTTTCGGTGGCATAAAGGATTAACTACTATGGTTGACTGATGAATGCACATTTAATTTGGTTATTAAGAATTATTAAAAAAAAAACTTTTTACATTTGCACAATGACATGCAATGATACATGTTAAATAGGGGTGTCACACAATTAAAATAAAAATGTATCTTATTAATCACAAGCTCTATGATTAATTCATCAAAATTAATTGTACAGTTTTTTGCTGTAAAAGTATTTACAAATTCAAATGAATTTTCAACATGGCTGAAGTTCAGTGTCTCTTTAATTTTATAACTGTTTTTACACTGTTCATGGGCAGTAATTAAGTAATTTACAGCAATTAAAAATATCACTTCATACGCTGCGGGAAAAAATGCTTCAACAAGAGAACCAAGTCCATCTATAAGGTGCAATTTATGACAATGTAGTATATACAAGCAAGCACGGGTGTTCTGATGAATTATGCTGCCCGGTTGAAAATGCTACCTTAAAGTTTATACAGTTTATACAGCCAGTTTATAACACTGATAATGAGAAATAGGCAATTAATATGCATAATCTAAGAAATATTTATTTTAAAATTCATACTTAGAAGCAGTCTATTGATTCATGCTACGCGAAAAATGCTACGTTCATACGGTTTATACAGTCAGTTTATAACATTGATTATGATGAGAAGTGTGCAAATAATGTGCATTATCCAAGAAAAATATATTGTATTTAATATTTATTATTTTTTTTTGTATTTACTTGCAGTCTATCGATTCATGCTACGCTGTCGAAAAATGCTACCTTGAAGCTTATGCAGTTTATGCACTCAGTTTATAACACTGACAATGATGAGAAGCAGGCAAATAACATGCATAATTCGAGAAAATGTTATTTTTTAAATGAGAAGAGCCTAGAGCGATCTTAGCCCTAGAGCGATAGCGGTGATAGAGCCAGTTTATACAGTCCGGTTATAACACTGAGAAATGCTACTGTGAAGCAGAGTGTTTTGATGCTGCCTTATCGAAATATGCTACCGTAGCTCAAATCGAGTCTGTCATTTCATGCTACTGTCACGGACGACGGGGGGAACCCGCGTCCGTGATTTATCTCGGGGGAAACATGAACTAGGCAGGCAGGTTTCCATGATAGTGCTCCTTTAATTAATAAACCAAAACAGAAAACAAACCTGGCACAATGGCAGCTACAAACAGGAACGAGAACGTGACATAAGCAAGACAGGATAACTGTTATGGTTGGTGGCCGTTAGAGGCCACTGTTTTTCTGTTTGTTTCTGTCTGTTCTGTTCTGTTTTTGTTAGGGCTTTTATTTTGACGTTTGTTTCTTGTGTTGTCAGCTGTGTTTGATTTGTGTTGATTTTGCCCGCTATTTAAGTCTGGCTCATGGTGACAGTCACCATGAGCCCATCGCCTAATATTAGGTCATTTGTCTGTTTTGTTTCTCGTGGCCCTCGTGCCCTTTATGTTCGGTTTCCCTGATGCCTTTGAATAAAGAACACCAGAGAATGGATCTCTGTCTGCCTGCCTTGTCTTGGGACCTTCCAGGTAGTTCCGAGTCCGGGTCTTACGGCCCGGCTCGCAACAGTTTTACCTGTGTTTGGCAGGAGCTGTGTGTGTCTGGCTCACTCCGGTGCCTGGTCGTATTTATTTTATTTTCTTTCAGGTATGTTATAATTTATGTATTGTATTAATGTTGTTTGTACATTGTATGTACTCTTTTTCTCTTTTGTGGCTGTTCTGGGGCAGAGGAACTGTGTGTTTCTGGCTTGCTGCGGTGCCTGATTGCATTTATTTTATTTTATTTCAGTTTTTCAAGGTCGGTTGTAGCATCCAGCCTTTTTACACAACACAACGCAGAGTGAATGAGAAAGAGAGATGACCTCCGTTACACGTAGGTGTGACAAACTAATAATTCTGCTATAACAACTGAATTCTACCATAAGTTGTCTGAATGGAATCTCTTTTCCTAAATCTAAATTAATAAATAAATTTTCTTGCTCAGAAGCAAGTCTCCTGGTAAACAAATAAAATGCTGTAATCTGTCTAAAATATAAAAAGAGCTGAAAAAAGTTACATAAAAGCATAGAAAGGTTAAAAATAATATATAATTTTTACTGTTGAAAAAATAGAATTAATGTTTTAAAAGTATTTATCACAAAAACACAATACAAAAAAACACTATTATGTGCCAATTTCAGCACTATAATGCTGAATACCTGTCTCGAGGAGGTTCACTGCGGGAACGGGATGAAGGCATGTCAGGCTGTCCAGGAACAGTGCCTTTGCTGGGGTTAGTGGAGGCAGGCAGCTGGCTGTCATGGGCAGTAGAGGCAGAGGATTCGAGGGGGATCTGAGACCTGGAGCGCACCTTCTTGTCTCCTGTAGGGTCTCCACACATGGCTGGGTCACTCACCGCCGTACCTAGCCCCGCTGGCTTCGACTTTGGCCCCTGTCCTGGAAACCATTCCCCTGATTTAGTGAGGATGTCCTGCTGCTTACGACACTGGTTACATACCCACATTACCTGTGAAAAGGAGAGCATTTTAAGGAGAGTACGTTTAGGTTCAGTTTAGGGGTGAGAGCCCAGATATACAACATTAGTATTTTTGAGACAAGTGGTCATATTTTAAATATAAATCAGTTATCTAGCAAAATAAATAAGGACAGAGATGTGATTAGATGGGTTATACAACAATTCTACACAAATCTACAAAAAAGCAAAGAAGCCCTAAACATTGCTATGAAATATTGAAATTTCTAGTTCAGCTCTTCTTTCCAGTACTGATCAGGTTAACTTGAGTAGTGCTTTGTACTGATTAGTTTTAAATATGTTATTTTATATAATTAGTTTTAAATATTCTATTTTATATTATGGCCGAGTATAGATCTTATTTTCCAGTCCAACATTATAGTGTTCCGACCTTATTAATACATACAGAAAGTATCTCATGTTTTCCTCATGTCTTGTTTTCATTTAGAGCTTTGGTTTCATCTACAGACCAAAGACATTCGTGTCAGTCAAATTGCCCTAAGGTGTGATTGTGTGTGTGAATGTATTTGTCTGTATGTCTGCCTTGTGATGGACTGGTGAACTGTCCAGGGTGTTTCTCCACCTTTCGCCCTGTATATATTGGCATAGGCTCCAGCACCCCCGCAACCCTAGTAAGGATAAGCCGCTTAGATAATTGACGGATTATTTGTATCACGGTGGGAAAAAGTAACCCCGGTTTCTAATCTCCGGTCGGCTTCTCAGCTGCATCCGCACACTGCGCAGCATAGGTTAGACCAAGTACTCTGAGAAATCACAGTTGCTGCAAAAAATCTGCTCAAATTGGATGGAAAAATAACCCCTAAAGGCAGCTGTTTTTGCTCTGATTGTGACTGAATTCAAGATCTGTTTAAATCTGTGTGATAAGTATCAAATTCATAGTCATGTCATGCATTTCCCGTTTCACCATTTAATTTTTTGAGGCAATTTGCAGCAAACAGAATGGGTCATGGCATGCTTTAATGCGGCATGAGATGACAATCCACATATGTGACTAACATGCCAAACTGCTAATGTACACCCTGTTCACTTTGATTCTGGACATATTTTATGCAGATGAGCTGATCAGCCACGAACTGTACCCACAGGCAAGCGACAAGCTGAAGGAGAAAAAAACCCCAAGACATTCAAAATGCAATTTAAAACACCAGAAGTCAACAGAATTTGGTGAACGAGTAAACATTTATTAAGTGTTTTTATGGTGCTAAATATTGGGTCAGCTATGCACTTTCTTGGTATCATGGAACCTGCAGTTGTGCTGTACATTTCTTCACAGCACAGTCACAACATTTTACACTTTGAGAGCCAACAGTGTCCTAGTTATACTTAAAACAGGGTTCTAAGGAAAAATGTTTTATTTGAGTTTTTAATTAAAAATATCTGAGTTGGTTTCCATCCCATTGGTAGGATGATCACCAACAAAAAGAGGCAGTAGGTAGCTTGGCGTCTCAGAACTATCTTACTGTGCATTTTCACTCTTTGCATCTCAACCATCTTTGGCTTCAGTGAAACATCCGCCAATCAACCTGAAGGTGACAAGTGAAGAGATTCAGCCTGCCATAATGAAAAAAGTAAATAAAACATTAAAATACAAATGAATTGATTTCAAATCACATTGTACATTGAGAACCTTTTTTAAATACTCTACATTACTGGCTTTATCTGGATTTTTATAGACTAGATATACAAATATACTCAGACACTCGATCTAATTCCATGCATTCATGGAATTGGTTGCTCCAGAGCAGTGTCACCATGCCCAGTGCCCAACGCTGATAATAGGGGATCAGTTGGTGGAGCATTAATATAAGCTACTCTGAGAAGAGCAGAGGATGTTACTGGTTATTTATTAAGTAACAGTGGATGAGCTGGTGTCTAAGCCTTTGAAGTACTACATTTGTGGGAAGGAAAAATAAGTTGCTAATTGAAAAGTTTGTGTGAGAATAAAATTACAACAATATACCTTACACATAAACTATAAGGCATTAATGTTAACTGGCTCAGTGTGGGCGCTGTTCAAACATGGATAAAGAGTCATCAGGGCTGTGAGATAGAATCATATGGCCATAAAGCATAGGCATCGACTGTGTTCTTTGTGGGGACAGCTGCAGGAGCCATGATGCGAGTCATGGCAGGCCAGGTCCTGTTTTCATAGGCATTAGCAGCTCGATCCATCACCCTCCCCCAATTCCCTCACTCAGTCCCTGCAGATTCCTTCAGGAGGAGACTGATGGAAAGAGAACACAAAAAACCTTGGCACATTCCATATTCTCCCTCTTTTTTTCCAGTCCTCTCCTCCTCCAGATTGCTTTTGATTAAAGTGTTGGGTGAGGGTGTGGAGGGGGGCATAAACATGGCTATATTTATCCAGGCATACACCCAGCCAGCACCATCAGGAAGCCGCAAACAATTCCCCAGCTCACTGCATAGCTTTGGTGGGTAAAGACGTCCTTTGGCCTCGTGAACACAATGCCAAACCAATACACACACACACAGGGGACACACATTTTCACATACACAAACACATGCAGCCTTCTGCTGCTGATGTCTGTGCCAACCAAACACACTCTGTGGTTCTAGCAGGATAACAGAGTGTTCACATATGCCACCTGCTACCAAAACTGTTGTCCTAGTTCCTCCTATACCACATCTCCTTCTAACAACAAAACTTAAATCACTATAGGTTGCACAAAATATATCAACATCTCTGGACAAATATATGAAATAGGTGTTCAGTAATAAAGTGAACAATCATCAAAATGGTAACATTAGACTACTTCTGAACAGGTAAAGACCTTCTTCATAGATGGAACTAGCTGTCCTGTTAATATTGTGCCTATCCTGACTGCATAATGAGAGTCAAAGACTGGAGTAAAGCACATCTCATCACCTTATTGGGAACACTGAATACAGTATAAATCAAGAACATATTTAAGGACCTAATATTAGCCTATACCCATTCCTTGATCAGCTTTACTCCTGTGGCTTAAATCTATCAGTTTAAGTTGGAGATAACGTACATTTCAGCACAAACCAGGAAAATGGGGGTACATTTATTCAAAAAATTCAAATGTATTTTCTTGGCAGACATCTTGCTTTCAGGTTTCCTAGGATTTATTCACAAACATTGTTTTCATGTGTCCATTTTTTTCTTAGACCATTTTCATATTGATGCATGCAATAAATGTGCACACCTGCAGTATATGTGTTCTAACCAGCCTCCACAAGACCATAGAAGGTGAGCTTTTGTATCTAGCACTAAGATGTTAGCAGCAGATCCTTTTAGTCCTATAAGTTCTGAAGTGGGGCCTCCGTGGATTGGACTAGCTCATCTAGAACATCTCACACGTTCCAGAAAGCTCTGGTGCACAGCGTGTTCTGACACCTTCCTAGTGTAGCCAGTGTTAACTTGTTCTGCAATTTGTGCTACAGTAGCTTGGACTGGACCAGATGGGTCCAAACTACAAAAACAGCCCAAACAAGAGCAAGAGAGACAGAGCAGATTTTAAGGATATAGTGCAGTAGAGTCCTGGAGGTATTGAAGCAGATCAGGGCAGGAGGTGCAGGTCATGGTCATGGACAGTGAAAAGCTTTATGTCCTGATTGAACAGGCCTGGCAGTGCTTCAAACTAATCTAAAGTAAATCAGCGGTAGAATCCCCCAGCTGTCAGGTACAGGACTGGAGCATCCTTACATGGAACACTCTTATTACTAGCCCCATGACAGACATACTGCATACCCCTACACAGCTATATGGGCATTTATCTATGCGAGTTAATAGCTTCACATAACAAAATCTGATTTGATCAGATATATACTCATTAACACATTACGTTTTATGACATTGTTGATTTTTGCCATTAAAAGTAGATCATACAAAATGACTTATTGATGTTTTCCATACCCAGTAATGTGCTATCTACAAATCAAGTGAAATATTATACTGTTGACAGTGAGGTCTTGAAATGATAATGGTTTGCAGTGAAGCAATCCAGGTGTTGTGGTTTTCTAATCTGGCACAGTAATATGGACATCACTTCAAAGCTCTTTAACTAACCTCTAGAGGCAATTTGTTATATGCTTTAAAGTCATCTCGGGAGCAAGACAACGCCATTAGCTGAATGCAAGAACTAGGACACAATCTACAGTGTGTGTGCGTGATAGAGTGTGTGGTCATGTGTAGGGAGGCCAAGATAAAAATAATCATTAATCTTATGTATTTTGGCCTCCAGGTCAGAACTTTGCAGAAGAATCATTTAAAATACATGGTATTGCAAATATAAAGTGGTCTCTCCATTGTAAAGGTCCAAGCATGTTCCAAAACGTGCTCACGTACGAGAAGAACTGCTTTCTGAGGACCAGATGTAAGCTGTCTCAAGCTCATCCAGCACAAATGTGAAGTCTTTAATAATCAGAAAACTGAAGTGAAGATATGCATTTTCATAGTCTATTGAATGTCACTCACACACTTTCGCAATAAAACTTAATTACTTGCTCCTAATAATGGATTAAACTATTGCACCGTTACTACCTTTTCAATGAATCTGAATCCATTATTTGGCAATTTGCATTATTATGTGCAATTTTATGGTACCTCTTAACGGTAAGACTACACTTATAAAGGATTCATGATTTTTTTTAATATTTTATTCATGGCTGCTAATTAGGTCCTAAAAACCTTAAGAATACATGGTTAGAAATCAGTATATGCAGTAACGAGAATAAGCAGTTAAAACGATAAGGATAGTCTTCCTTTAAATCATTATTAGGCCTCTCTTATAGTAAGAAATTAGGGTGTGTCCGAAATTGCGCACTTGCTTCAGTGCACTGAGATGTAGTGCATAGTGCGCACTGTGCAATGCCTTCTGCAGTGCGCACGGGTGTGGGTCAGTGTTGTCCTAAACAGAACACTAACATTTTGCACTTAGCGGAAGTGACAGACTAACATTTGCTTGTGATTCTCCAGCCCGCCAAAATATCTGCCGGTTTTATCGCAGTGTACATCAGTAAAATAACTTTATTAACGTTACTTACGTTTGTACGAACCAGCTGCCTCCGCTTGGGCTTGTATTTCACTGTTTGCCGCCACTATCCAACTCGAAAACACGTTGAAAGTGCCGCCTCTACTCCTACGTGGTCAAAATGGTGCCCGTTTAGTGCGCATAGTGTCCATCGTTCCAAACAGCGTTTTCTGGCCGATTTCAGCAGCATCCAGGTACTTTCAGTGCACTGAGTTTTAGCTTGGTTTTTAGTGTGAGCGGACTACTCACTAAAATTGCGCACTAAAAGTGCGCAAGCGTGCGATTTCAGACACAGACACACATAGTGCCTGATGTACATGCCTATTTCTGTGCATAGCCGCGCAAAGCAATTCTGGGTTTTTTTCCTTAAAACACTGAACATGCAATGATTCATCCAAATAATAGGTAGAGTGCATGATTACTAATTGTATTGATAGTGCCAGCCCTAATAACATACAATTATAATAGAAACTGGTTCAAAAAAGCAGCAGATGTGCAAATTACCTATGATAGTGTGTAACGATTCATCTTCAACTGTCCTGGGCCAGTAGTGTGGAAATGACTGTTTAATAATACAGAAGGCAAAAGCAAGTGAGGGCGTGAGAGGAGGGCCAGCTTCAGCCCTGTGGGGTACATGTCAAGTGGCAGTAACAATCTAATTATCAGACTAATTATCATAAAAGCTGCTGGTGATCAGTATGGTGCCCTATCCTGGGACCATGTGGACTGACACATGGCTTCCAGGAGCAAACCCATCTCACTGTCCACTCGGCCTCTGCTGCCTCAGCCGACACTTCTGGCAATAATTAGCACGTCTTCATGCTAACTAAAAACCTACTTCATATGTGTCAGTAATTTAGAATGAACTGTTCAGTAGATAAATGCATGCTGTAGACATACACTCTCACTATTTCTATTACTTATTCTATTCATAATATATATAGAAAAATGCTTCTTCATATTTTTAGAGTCATGTCAGCCACATTATCACTTAGTTTTTTCGCATAGTTTGAAACCACTAGAATATCTGTGGTGCCATTAACAAGATATAGCAGATTTAAATTGTTTATAATATTTAATATTTTCCTGGAATATTGGCCTGACTTATAATGTAAACTCTGTAAAGCGTGCTCTACTTTCATCACCAGATCGGCTAATAATAAAATCCCGTGTGTGTGTGTGTGTGTGTGTGTGTGTGTGTGTGTGTGTGTGTGTGTGTGTACATATATATTTGTGTGTATCATCCGCTACAGGCATATCCTGGATTACATGGAAGCACTTGTCTCTCCCCACCCTCCTTCAATTCAGTAAGATTAAGAGGAAATAATACAGAAGATGTATTTAGACTTACTCTTTTCCAGTCAAGTCCTTTGAGGTTAGGCTATTTTTATACTTGCACTCAAAGAAAAAAAATCAATCTCTATGCTTTGGTGATGCAACAAAGTATATACAATTACACACAGTTTGTGTCTGTAAAAGCAGACGTGAAGATAGTGAATTACTACAATACAGGACAACTGAGAATACAAAAATCAATCTCACTCCAGGCTTTAGCAACACAGCTTGGTGTATTCATTTACGCAAAGTTTGTGTCTCCGAAAAGAGGTGATAGAGGATCACTCTTCATGTTTGTGTGTGCATGAGGCCAGTACTTGAGTGTCATTTAAATATGTTAATGCGGACAGAATGTGGATTCTTTGCATTGGTATGCTCCAGAAACGGAGGGTAACAGGTCCAAACAACTGCGTCTTTTCAGCACTACTGTCGAGCCGTTGTGCTGCTGCAACACCTCTATCATCACACTTCTGCATCCCCCAGGAAGTGGAAACGAGAATATGTTTTCAGTTCACCAAATAAAGCACAATACTCATAAAGCACAACTCAGCATAAAAATACCAATGCTGGGAATGATTACCATTTTAATCGCGATTAATCGCATTGTTATTTGCAAAATTAAATAATTAACACAAAAGTTGTGTGTTGCACACTGTACTGCTATATGAACAAAAGTGTAATAACTTTTGGTTTTGCAAACACTTTAAACAAATAAAATATTTATTCTAAATCTCAACTCAAACATTAATGTAATCAAATCAAATATAAAATCTAAGCTATTTGCCCTTGCCAGGGCATTTGTGTTTTATCAAGTTTGTTATAAAAAAACAAAAGTCCAGAACATGGGGGTTGGAACCATTATAGTTTCAAAGGGGTACCAACTCCACACGAAAGTCTGTGTATCTGAATGCAGTCTCATTAAAGTCCCTGTTGGTGAATGGATAAAAGTAGTAGGACGCCTGATCCCCGCAAAAGCCAGCTGAGACATAGAGAGCACTCACAAGCACAAAAAAAGCAATAAACATTAAAAATAAAATATTTAAATAAAAACCTGCATTAATTTGCAAAAAAATAATTGCCAGTGTTAAATAAATAAAGTGTTAACACAATAATAACTCATTAACTTGCCCAGCCCTAATAAAAATACACAAAAATGGGCATGAAATGTTTTCCTTAAGATTTAATTTAAAAATAATTTTGTACTGAATTGACATATCCATTCCGTATCCAATATACTCTTTCACAGCTGCTGTGGTTTTATAGAATATTACACTTACACTTGAACATTTGCTCAAATCTCTTAAAGTTCCTTTTGGCTTAGCCAATCAATTTTTGGAGCCAATAGATGCTTGTGTGAATGGACAGTCTTATATTTTGTAGACCCGTTTATATCAGCAAGTAGATGCAAATTACTCAAAAACAAATCAGAAATAAGGTTTACCTCTGTTCTTATGACATGATCTATTTTCAAAATTCATTTTACCTTTAAATCTCAATATATTATCAAGTTAAATATTTCTCAGTCTATTTTTACCACAAACATCATCACAATTGCATACGTTACTTTAAGCACAAAAGATCACATTACACTGTTAAAATCTTACTCCCTCTCTCAACTTCTGTAGGGGTCGTATTACGCATCACAATGCAGGAAAGTTTTATCTCATTTATAAAAATAATGTTAAATATCCCCTTGCAGAAGAGAGTGACTGAAGCTCACCAACACTCAGTAGACTTGATCTCCATCCAGAAACAGCTATGACTGATTTTTATTCATACACCATTTATTTTGAGGCAGAAGTTTTTAACTGTTCGTGCTGGGCAGTTTCTAGGTTTTCAAACAGCATAAGAAATCATAATTCCGTTCAAGACTAATTGGCTTTAGAACAAAATGAGAGACAATGGCTTGCTTTTAATGATTTTCACCCTGAATTACTATTTCTTTCCAAATGAAGAAATGAAAAGGACTATTGAGTATTGAGTACAGGTTTGTATGGTCTTTAAATGTTTGTAGAAGTATAGAGAAGCAGAATTAAACTAAAAAGTAGTGAGATAACTATTTCCATTATATTGTAGTGTAAGAAAAACAATTATTTGTAGTGGATTTTTAGTAACTACTCCAATGCTGCTATTGCAGACAGAAATATACACTACATAAAACAAATCCTATTAAACACCTTGGTTCTGTATGTGAGCCCACATTTTAATAATTAACTCTCTAATCTATATATAATTTATTTGTTTAATAGTAGTTGAAAAGATTGATTATTACATTTATTATTTGTAGTGGATTTTTAGTAACTACTCCAATGCTGCTATTGCAGACAGAAATATACACTACATAAAACAAATCCTATTAAACACCTTGGTTCTGTATCAGATGATTAAATATAATATAAACCTGCAAATATAACATAATCCTGTAATTTAAGGAGTTAAATGAATAAGTATTCTTCATGCTCTCAATAGCTCTTTATACACTTGACTTCTCTAGCTTCTATGAGTGATGGAGTAAGGCTGTAAGTTTGTCATGTATTGGTGTGAGCCCTGCCCCTCCCACTGCTCTTTAATATCATCTCATTTCCATTGCGTGTTGAGACATGGCCAGGCGGGGCTGGGGTCCGCTACTGGCACTGTCAGCTGCAGCCAAACAGGTGAGACAAATGGAGCAGCAGGAGAAGTGTGGAGCGGAGGAAGAGGCCGGACAAGGGTTCATGTGCCCCACCTCTGACAGCTTGACATATTGGGGTGGCAGCGGGCAAAGCTGCCCCCATACTTCAGTATGTTATAAATCCTGGATAAGGATGAAAGACTGCCACAAAAGAGATTACTGTCCATTTGCTCTAATGAGCCAGTATATCAGCGCCTGGAGACACTCCCCCACTGACTGCCTTCACAAACACTCGCTCACTCTCCCCTCATACACTGGGCATTTCAATTGTTAAATCCTGGATCAATAGTGTAAATAATTTATTATGAGTCCCTGTCGATGTTACAAAACTCCCAAGTCTCGCTGTTTTCTCACCAAGACATACATCTCGCACTTGACAAGGCATCTGCGGATCAATTCTATGATAAGTTTAGCTCGGCTTCTTTTCCAAACACTGGATTTTCTCTGAATTAAGCGGATCAATGGAGTCTATGAATAAAGCAGGTGCATGCTTTCCACGCGTCCCCAGTTTGCCATGAGTGTGTATTTGCATCTCATTGTGCTGCTGCATGTCAATGAATGCAATGACTTCACCTGCCCAAACAAGGCCACTGCTGCAGAACCCACTACCGCCACTAGACTGCACTGTGTCACATGGCACCCTCCTACCTGTACCACATACTAAGCTGAAAACTCATGAGCATCCTCTGGAAGACATTGCCTTTCACACTTTCTTTCTGTCATGTACTGACAAACTCAGCAGAAAGTGCAAACTAAGAAACACAGAGTGCCTCAGCTCCCAGTCAATGAAACAGCCACGAACCAGATGTAAGCGCAGAAGGAGGGAATCATTACTAATCATTTCATGGTGTTGCTCTCAGGGAGGAAATGACACATCGTTTGGTGTTTTCCTGTGCCATCAATATTCTGGCATGAAAAATGCACAGTGCAAGACCAGCCCAGCAGACCACAGTGTGAAAGGCATGCTTGAAAGAAGGAGAAAAAAAATGTGAGAATATAAAGAAAGGAGGCAAGTGCACCTTAGGGAGAGAGACTGGACTTCAAAAACAGCAACAGAGAAACAGAAATGCTTGCCTGCGGAAGACAGCAGATATTACCAAGAGGCCTGATAATCATTGGGATAATGAGTGCCAGATTGTATTTACAGGGTTTTATCCACGGCGCTGAAGTGCATGGCAGAGTTCTGATTAACTAATGCAGTTTCCCAAGAGGGAGTATGGTACACATACATTTCAGACCTTATGGCAAAGCTTTGTTACAAGACAATAGGGGAGGCCAGGCAGGACAGAAACAGGCCATGTACTGCAGCAAAGTTACTTCGATAAAAATGCAGTAGAGCTTAGGGGTATGCTGCTTGTCAACATAAAATTAGTTTAGGCTTATGTTTGGATAACTGGTCAGAACAGCTTTGGATAGGCTGTTAGTAGAAATTGTGCGGAAATTCAAGCCCAAAACAGTTTCAAGCTCAGTGCAAAGCAACTCTCTGATGGCTAATAATGGCTTTAATGAAACTTGCATGCATTTCAGCCCCTCCATGCATTGATCTTTCATTGTACCTTACCCTGTCTTTCAGTATGAGACTCTACAGAGAGTAAGACAGATATAGGGATGGAGACAAGTTAACAAGCACATTAAACACTATGGGTGGATATTAAAAATAGGGCTGGGCAATATGACAATATTATCATTATCATGATAAATGACAGCACAGTGTAACAATAAGCTTTTCTAAATGTGTCATAGTTAGTATACGTTGCCTTACAAAGAGAGCATAATGAATTCTGTTTTATTGAATTTAGCTCAGCATGTTGTGTGAAATTTTCTCACAGGTTTTTATATTATTTTTAGGTTTTGGTACTTTTTGTACATGGTATCATATATGACAGAAAAGTTTGTAATTTTGCCCAGCTCTATTTCAACATTCAGTAAGTGCACCTTTGTGAAGGAAATTATAGCTTAAGAAGGAAACAAATGAATACATGAACTCCTCACATTTCACAAGGACATACTGCATTACAAGAATAAATAAGTAAAAGAATGCTAACCACTTTGTCCTCCTTCTTCTCCAGCATCACAATAGCAGCGAATAAAGAGAGGGGGGAAAAAAGAGAGGATGGGGAGCAGGAACAAATCATTTACATGAACAATGAGCAGAAAACAACTATGGCAGAAGAAAAAATGCATATTGTTCTAGCAATTAAACCCTAAATCGTGAATCAGAACATTAATGTTTCTCACAGTACACAGATAATTAAAGGCATTCATCAAAAACTTAAGGCCATGTTGGAAACCAAAGATCAGAGCTAAGAAGACTTAAATTTGCAGGTATGTTGCCACCCACAGGGCACTGAAAGAAGGTGCAGTTTTGCAACTGGAGAATTTCACAATGAAATTTACAGTGAATAATTCCCAGTGGAAATAAAAGACAGTTCATGGGTCGATGGAAATGAGAATATTAGATTCTACTTAGTAAATCTCGTTTCATATCCTCTGAGATGGAGACCAAAGAATGTGCACACACACTGAAATGCAAATTGCATTGCATGGCACAAGTGCACATCTGTACTTTCTGTCTCTCTCTCTCTTTATCTCTATCTCTCACTCTTACTCTCTCCCCACTCTCTCTCTTCCCTCCTCTCACATGCTTTCTGTCTCTCTGTCTCTCTCTCTCTCTCTCACACACACACACACACACACACACACACACAGGCACACACACACACACGCACATAAATGCACACACTGGGAGAAACACGCTATGATCTTTTTTGACTCATATTTTGAATCTCGAAGTGTCTGTTTGTGTCTTCTAGCCGCAGGCCTACTGTTCATAGCAACCCACAGCAATAGAGCTATTAAGTGCATTTCATTGCTGTTAGCTACTGTTTCCTACTATACAGTCCATCACATTGAGTAGGTGTAGCTCTCTATGTTTAACCTTCAGGCACCCAGTGACTCCATTATCAAGCCAGCCACTCTCATTAATAGCACATGCCAGGGGACTGAAAGAAGCTCTGTTTGCTCATTTCAGCAAAGCTAACCTTTAGGCTGCTTCCATCCATAAGCAGTGCGGAGCCTCTCGCCCCACATCATATTAGGGGCTTCAGCCTTTATATTTCGCATACAAGAGGGAAGCCACACACTTTTAACCTGACCCTGCTCATTTTAAATATCTGTCCCACAACTGGCTGACCCAATTGACACATATTGTTTGTGTTGTTTTCATCTGGTTGTTTCATGATTCTTAATAATGTGTTAATAGAGAGTGTCTCCATAAATAGATTCTTCCAAACCACCTGAGGAGGAAAATATGTGAGACACATTTTAGAAAAAATTTAGGACATACATATGTCTCTGCAAGCCAGATGTGACAGCTAAAAAAAATACATTGTCTATGACAATGAAGAAAAGGCTTTTATAACAATAAAGTTGGCACTTTAAATTTAAGGAATGCAAAATGTTATAAGTAAAACAAGGACACCGCAGCGGATTTAAAATTCCCTTTTTCACATATCTTGCATATTTGCTTCATTTTGGTTACTGAATAATTCAGAGTAGTTACTGTGTACTTAAGCTTTAAGATGAATGACTGAACAATAAGCCAAAAAGTTAAGTGGTTAATTATATATAACCCCACCTTTCCCCCATTGGCGAGTTAATCCTCAGTTCAAAGCTGTCTCGTTCTGTCGACTTCCAACACTGGACTCATTACAGTAGAGCACTAATTAGCGCTGTGGCTCTAGGTGTATAAGCCTTATGGAAAGAGGGGGTGAGAGAAGGTAAATATCACACAATAGGAGGGAGCCACAATTTCTGGAACTTCCCTGTGAGTGGCACCGCTGCCCCTGTAGAGAGGACGTCCAGCCTGGGCCTCCCAGTGAGGGTGTGCAGTGACCCCCTGCTGACCAGGGAAGTCATCTCCTCTGACTAATGCCTAATTAACCTTTCCGCCTGGCCTGCACTGCTCTACTCGCCCGTGCTTAAATGTCCTCACATCAGTGGGTTGGGCACACAGATAAACAGGTATAAGCGGAAGCAACAAACAGGAAGAGTTCAATCTGAGAGAGTGCACATTTAAAAGAGTAAAATATGACAGATGTTCAATATGGGGATTAAACAGATACAAATAGACAGCATGGACAGATATAGAAGTTTAACACCTTTGTGCAAAGAGAGAAAATCACTATTTCTGTCATTAAAATAATTTTTCTCTTCTATTGGCACAATACATATAATAAGTACTTTGCAAAAGTCAGAGAACACCCTTCCATTTAGTTTGTATATTTCTGTTGTGAACAGCCATTCAGTACATTAAGCTACTCTTTGTTCAATGTCAAAAACCAGTTCAACCAGTTATAACTGAATCCTGCCAACAAAAGCTGTGACTGACAATTTAATGTTACAATTCAAAGGAATAATAACATTCACACAAGCAACCGTCCAAACACACTTTTCTCATGTGTATCTAAAATTACTAAAAGAGAGATTTCTGAAGATAAATAGATTAAACAACAACCACTTATAAAAGAAAAATAAGTGAAAAAACAGAAGCAAAATGAAAGATTCTTGGTATTATTACTGCCAATGTAATAGACCATCAGATAAAAAGTCCTTCAAGCTTTCATCTTTGCTAGGTGGGAGAAAATCAAGCGCCACTCTTGCTTCAGATCTGAACAAATCCACAGGTGTTTCTGTCTAATCTTCCACCATATGAAGACATATTAGGTCTGAAATTATAGGTTGCTGTCAAGTATTTGGTGAAAGTTTTTTTAAGACTGCATGTTTTACACTGTAATTACACTGATCCACTGGAAGCAGAAGAAAATGCATGTAAAAAGGCATGACAAATATCGCAGCAAATTTCTTTGAAAACTGAAAGCAAGTCTCCTGAAAATAATGGAAGATCTAATAAAGGCAAACAGTGGACACACTAACACACTAAATATCAATGCAGTGTGACATTATCAAGACTTCTGTTTAATATTCTCTTAAAAAGTAGGGTCCAAGACTCAGAAAAATCTTAAAACATATACAACATTTTGCAATTTGAAAATGTAAAGACATGAGAATAAATATTTTGCATTTCTAGGTCCCAAATTTAAGCAAATTTGTCATGCTTTTGACATTTTTGGAAGCACATGTTCAGATGACCCTTGAGTACATTTGATCCATGCATCAGGGGCTTCAATAAAGGCAAGTACAAAGAAGCTGATAAGTAAAAGGGGAACATATAAGCAAGAAAAGAAGACAGCCATGTCCATCCTGTAGAAAGACCATGGATGCTGAAGCTAGAATATTAGGCCAGTCTTACTCACATTGTTGGAGCGCAGAGAGACCCTTCCTCCACAGCGGGCACAGAACTTGGTCTGGCAGTAGGAGCAGAGGTTTCCACAGCCATCTGCAAACTTGGTCTTGTGGCAGATGCCACAGGTGGGAGCATCATCCTTATGCTGGCCCTGCTGCCGCTGCTGAGGCTCCTGCGCTATCCGCCGCACCTGCTCCTTATAACTGGCAAACTGCTGGTGCATACTGAGAAGAGAAGAGAAGAGAAGAGAAGAGAAGAAAAGGGAAGAGAGGAGAAGAGAAGAGAAGAGAAGAGAAGAGAAGGGAAGGGAAGGGAAGAGAAGAAAAGGAAAGAGAGGGGAAGAGAAGAGACTGTATTTGTATATTATTGGTGTTCATATTTTTAAACTATTGTGTTTCATATGTTTCTCGGGATCTAATTAATCAAGCATATATTTATAACACAGCAAGTTAAATCTGCCATAAGCATTATATTGCATAAAATAACAAACAACAGCAACATACAGAGGATTTCATTTTTAATGAAAGAACTGTAAACAGTAAACTGTAAACTGTAAACACTAAAACACAATGCTTCTAATATTCAGTTAGTGCTGATGGAGCTGATGACCTGCCAGCTTGGTGCTGACACTGAAGGAAACATGAGATTTCAGAGGACAGGACAGATACAAAAATCTCCAGTAAAAAATCAATAGAGTGTCCTGACTCCAATGGACCGTGTTCTTCACACAGTTGGCCACAGGAGAACCTCTCCCACCTTTCTCTGCACTTCAACTGATATAACTGTCAGCTGTCAATTGTAATCAACTGTTAGTTATATTCTTAAACACAAATAAACAGCAGACATCAACACCATATTAAATAATACAAATATTACAGCTCAAGGCTTTAGTGTTATAACATTATGCAAATGCTACACTTTAGTTTAGTTTCAGTCTCCACAAAACCCAGCAAACAAACATGGAATTTACGAGTAAATGATAAGTGAATGGTTTTACTTACATCAAAGATGACATTACAACATAAAAACGCTTTTAAATATTTCCTAGATCAGCAAGATTTTTGCATATAGATATAAACAAAAGGTTGGGCCCAATAGAATTGTCCCTCAACACACACAGAAACACACACAACTAAATTTCAACATGACACACTGCTCTCATGATGCTGTGAAAATCTACAGACGGCTGTCAGAGCACACACAACCTATCTATCATCAAAATCAATTACTCAAACCCAACAATCTAGGAATCAAAATCACTTAATCAAAAATAATTTTACTACAGCTTTCTAAGGGTGATTTCTTCATTACTAAAATTTAGCAGCCAAACAAAGTACGATTTATCTGCAAAGTCATTTGTCAGTGTCAAGCTTTACTTACATTGTGGTCGTCGTCACCACAGCTTCTTCTGCCATGTCTTAAATGCATTTTACTAAATGGCTCACAAAGAACTTTGCAATAAGAGGATGCATTGTCCACAAGATGTGATAAATGTTTGGCAAGCCCTGCAGCACGGTCCCAGTGAGAGAGAGAGAGAGAGAGAGAGAGAGAGAGAGAGAGAGAGAGAAAGAGAGAGAGAGAGAGAGAGAGAGAGAGAGAAAGAGAGAGAAATCATCACCCTTGCCTGCCTTAGCCCCCCAACCCTCACCCCTCACTCCCCCTGTGTTCTTCTCACTGCTCTGCTTCTCCCTGCAAAGCTCTCAGCCAGTAATTCCTGCAGGTCAAAGGTCACAGAAAGGGCACCAAACACTGAAGCGACTGGCTGTGATGCACATGGGATGCACAGATCAGCCCCACACACATCCGCATTTGCACAACTTTGAGTTTACAAAAGCACAGAATTGCATACGTTGGAGAACTACCATCTACAAAGGTGCTGTTTGGAGTGATATCACACAAGAACTTCTACTTTTCACTTTGTAAATGACAGTGAGTTTGAACCACCTTTTGAAACCTT
Organism: Hemigrammopetersius urotaenia; assembly: GCA_037974485.1. NCBI lineage: Eukaryota > Metazoa > Chordata > Actinopteri > Characiformes > Alestidae > Hemigrammopetersius > Hemigrammopetersius urotaenia. Next base: position 16,923,627 of record JBBPDC010000149.1, on the reverse strand, counting down.
TTCAAAGTCTGGAAGAGTACATCCAAGCCAAGAAGCATTTAGCAAGCATTTTTTTTTACGAATGCACAGTTTATAGCAGTGAATAATACTAGATGACATTCAAAGCTGTTGACTAGTTTACAAAGCATCTTATACGAAATAAACTAGATGCCAGGATAAACATCTACAGCCTTTTAAGCCATCCAGTGACGACAAACCAGAGGAAGAAGAGCGCATGAAAAAGAAAGAGATAAGCATCGAGTCTGGCACTGCAAAAGGACAAATGAAGGCGCTCTGTACTCTCTGCAGGAAATGATATTCAGGAAAGGAAGCCAGACACACCACAATTAAGACAGCACATAAAACACTGGGTTTCATAAATGAAACACAAGGTTATACGAAAGTGAACAACTGTTTTACTTCACTGGCATACCCCCCCTTTCCCTATTACACATCTCTCTCTCTCTCTCTCTCTCTCTCTCTCTCTCTCTCTAGCCAAGAATAAAAATAAACCTTTTGTGAAATGCAAATCAGGCACAGTGTCTACAAGAAATGGCAAGCAATTCATGCAGGAATGCTGCATTAGCATAGAACTTGGCGTAATTAAGGTATGCAGAAGGCCTAATTAGTGTGGTAAAGTGTGGGAAACATGGAGGAGAGTCGTCCCGGAGATAAGAGAGATGAGATGGCCGAGATGAGACGAGCTCGCCCCCGCTCAGCGACAGCTGGTCTCTGCGGCGACAGTGGAACCAGAGAGGAGACCTCGCCTACTTGTCCATTTCACAAAAGAAAGTTCATGATTAACCGGCTGTCAGCTAGCACTCCTGCTAACACATATGGAGGGAGGGCCAGAAGCCGTAGCTCATGCTCCATACACAGTGATCTCGGAAGAGAGGAATTTGGTTGGACCTACATGCCTGCCCATACATCAGCCTCTTCTGTTCTCAACCCAGGGTGTAAATCCACCATGTCCGTGCCAGGACATCCCAGGAGAAAACAGGGACAGGGGCTAAATCAGGTGAAGGAATGTCCAAGGTTGATTCAGTACAAATCCAACATGATTTACTTCTGATGTTCAGACGCTGATGATAATGATGAACCTGCAGTGCTTTGTAGGTTATGCTGGAACCATTACTCTCATACAGTGGCCTGTCCTAACATATCTCATCCAGACAGGTAGAGAACAGCAACCCATTTCGCAAAGCCACTTTCAACAGAGTGATTTCCACTTCACTCCATGCCTTACTAGACATCCAGTGGCACAAAAAAAGGAAGATCAAATCTTGCCCTGCTTATAGGAGGTTGACCTATATAACTGAGTGCTCCTTTGGGGTAAACACTTCATCTGCTCAGGGAGATGCAACAAGTCTGAACCACAGCAAGTCTAGGCTCATCCTAGACTAACAAATCCACTGGGTCAGTACAGTCTAGCTATAGGCAGATGCACTTAAAAGTTCTTCACTCTCCACACTGTTAAAGTTTCATGGAGATAATGAATATAAAGGACCTCCCTGATTTTTTATCAATAATAGTAAAAAAACAGGCAGTTCGTTTAGACAAGGTATTTGACATTAGTGAGTTTAGAGATGAAAAGGTATTTCCTTAGAGTTGTGAAACCAGATCTTTACCTAAATGTCATCAGGTGAAGTGGGAAGTGGGAAGGTAAAAGAGTCCCTGGGTGTGTCCGAAATCGCGCACTAGCGTCATTTAGTGCGTAGTGAGCACTGCGCACTGCCTTCTGTAGTGCGCACTGCTGTGGGCCAGTGCTTTCCTAAATGGAACACTAATGTTTTGCACTTAGCGGAAGTGACGGACTAACATTTGCTTGCGATTCTCCAGTCGCCAAAATACTGAAGGGTACATCAGTAAAATAACTTTATTAATGTTACTTACATTTATACGAACCAGCTGCCTCCGCTTGGGCTTGTATTTCACTGTTTGCCGCCATTATGTATTCAAACCCTCTAACTCAAAAATACGTTGATAGTCCCGCCCCCTCCACTACATGGTCAAAATGGTGCCCGTTTAGTGCACAGCGTGTCCATCGTTCTGCACTGCGTTTTCTGGGCGATTTCAGTGCAGCATCCAGGTACTTTCAGTGCACTGAGTTTTAGCTTGGTTTTCAGTGTGAGTGCACTAAAATCACGCACTAAAAGTGCGCAAGTGCGCAATTTTGGACACACCGCCTGGCCCAAACTGCTGCACTCACTGCAATGTAGAAATCAATGTTTAAAATATGCGAGATTTCATCAAATAATAATGTGAAAAGGAACACATGGAGAAAGTGACTCACTCAGTTTAGACATTTCGTTTCTCTTTGTGGGAGAGGTAGCCAAACACTGATCACACCAAACGGATCTCTAGAAGCGGAAGTTTTACAACATGAATTGCTTTTTCTTCTTTGCTTTTTTTTTTTTTTTTTATTTTGTTATTTTCCATGTTGAAAAGTTTTACATGCTGCCATAGTGAATTAATTCCCTTGATATCAGTAAGCAGGGCCTAAAAAGAAAAGGAGAACATCGAGAGCACTTGCAGAAGGGAGAGGGAGAGAGCAGCATCAAACGCTATCGCTGTCTCCGTCTACAGAGAGTGACTTCACACGCCCCACTATTCCTCCACAAGCAACAGAACATGAAACAGAGACATGGCCGTAACTAGTTATGAGGGCACAGAGGCCCAGACCTCTGTAGTTTCTGGAGATTTTTTCCATGTATCTCCAATCATAGATTCAATGTAGACACAGCAGCATTGTGATAATGCAGTAGCTTCAAAGCTACTTTGCAGAAAAGTTGGCATCCCAAGACTACCCAATCAGCAGTGACATGATTGATCCCCCACTGACCTCAGAATAGCTCATAGCCTTAATTGCCCACTGTTTGCACGAGATGCTCCACTACCCAGAGACATGATGACCTCTTGACATGATCACATGTAAAACACAAGTATATGCTAAAATCTGAAAGAGCTATGATACAAATGTGAGGGTTTGACTACATAACAAACATGTGAATCATTGTGCACTTGCTAAATAACCAAGTTATTGTTGCAGGCGTTGCTCAGTTTAGGCCGCAAGGTCTGTAGTTATAGTAGTGACTTAATGCTAGTGTAATTTGAAATTGTTTTATTGCGTTACCTAATGTTTAACCCATTAAGAGCAAAAGAACATACACTTTTAATGAGCCTATTGATGGCATAGTTTTACGTAAAAAAAAAAAGAACAGGTGGATCAGTCTCTGTTATGTTTTGTTAACTGTGTAATTAGCCTGCTACCCAGGGTTTGGTAGACCCTCCCTTTTTTGACACAGTTTAATGTATGAGTATAATGTCTCCATTTGTCATAAATGAACACACGACAGCAAACAGAAGTTCTCTGCCCTTAACCCATTCAACAACTGAACCAGTGGGCAGCCAGGATCACAGCACCCTGGGAGCAGTGTATGGGGACAATACTTTACTCAAGGGTACTTCAGAGGTGCGACTAGTTGTCATGGGATTCGAACCCATGATCTACTGAACACCGCGGCAACTCCCTAACCGACAGGCCACCAGCTGATTTTTCAATTAGTGAAGCAAAACAGATAAATAAGCAACACACATTTCAAATGGTATAAATTAAACTATCAAAAGCAACGTGAAACTATCAACTGAAATATTTATAGGCATCAACAGGCATTCAGATCAAATACCCTGTTAAGAAAATCAAATACTTAAATTACTCGAACAATAATAGCAGTTTATGTAAGACAAAAGGGAAGAAAAATAAACAAATGAAAGATGCATAACCATTTTGGTTTAAAATCTATTAAGTACACACATTCAGCTTTTGTGGTATGGACTATGCAAAATAGGTCACATTTCCACAAAACAGACCTTACTGAAAATTTTATTCTAGTCATGGCCCTGAACAGAGACACAACAACTGATGATTCAATCATGTTTCAGCTAGCATTCTGCAACATCTGGATACACATTTCTGTTGTATATATGAAAAACTTACCCTGATCATTAATAATAATACTAATAAATACAAGACAATAACTACTATACTTTTTTCCTCAGGTTCACGGTTGCTCTACAGAATTTAACAGATGTAGCACAAGTAAAAAGAGGTAGTTCAGTGGGTAGGACACTTGCCTCCAGACCAAGAGGTCATGGGTTCGAATACTACCTTCCGCAAACCACCACTGGGTCCCTGAGCAAGACCCTTAACCCCAAGTTGTTCCAGGGAGACTGTCCCGTGTAGTTAGAGAATGAAAGTCGCTTTGGATAAAAGCGTCTGATAAATGCCGTAAATGTAAATGTAAAAACATGAGAAGCCACAATAACCACGAGAACTAAATTGCCACACAACATGTTAATCACTGAAGCATTATGTAACACATACAATGATTATTAGTGTTTGGCATACATAGGAATACTACATGAATAAACAGTGGTGAATTTATGTGCTGATTTATTTAAATGGATTTACATTTGAGAATTATGTTTTTGGGTGTGAACCAGTAACCCTCTGCCAACCTTTCCCCCCAGTTCTCTCTGTTTCAGTATCCTGCATGGGACCCATAATACTGGCTTCTGTTTCTCTTGCTTGCCTGTAGTGTACTGTGCCAGTGTATTATTTCTGCTCACTCAGACCAGGCAGCCAGGCATGAGAGTGAGTGGACACACCATGTGGCTCCATATGGAACCAGCAGCACGTGGCTGAAGTGGCATGGCTGTGGCTCTTCACCACCGGAACTCCCCCACTGTGGGGAACATGCACCACACCCCCCCCCAACTGACCAGCCATGTGCCAGTACTATAGTCAGTTTCATATAGTGGATCTCTCTATCTTTACTGTTATTAATAATGTATCTGTTTTTACTCACAATCAGAGCTTGATGTAAATCTGCAGTGTCATTGTGCAGTTTACAATACTTTATAACTCATATACAAAACTGCATTAAGTATTTATAATACACACTATATATACAGTATTTTAGGTGTGAATCATGTACATCATGTGAATTTTTACAGTCATTTTGTAAATCATACAAATAATTGATGCTCCCCAGCTCAGATTCCCCATAAGACAGCATGATTAGCATTCAAATAAGATTTTTGCCATCATACATACAAAAGGAAACCTAAACCAGCAGAAGTGCAGCAAAGGGGAATTCATTTATCACCTAAAGGTAAAGCTCAGAGTTATTAAATGTGCGTTTATGAATTTAATTTCATGAGCTCTAAGCACGATTTTTATTACATCTAAGCTATAATTCCATGTGCTGCGCTAACAGTACAAAGCCATAGATAGAAGAAGGGGGTTTGACACAACAGCTGCCACACACACACACACACACACACACACACACACACATACACACACAGAGTCAGAAACACAACCTCAGATTGGTTGAGAGACTCACCTCAAGCTATCATGGGATTGCCAGTGGACGGTTAACAACAACAAACTAACATTAACGGTTGTATTTATCATTATTGCACCAGAGTCCTCATTGGAATGGGACAATGTTACCCTTCTTGGCCTTTCTGGGATACTTAGTCTGTCATTTATGACACTGTCAACCTTTAAAATATATATATATGTCAGCTAAAAACAGCAATAGACCTAGCTGAGGATCTCAGAAGTCCCTGTAGAAAAGGTCCATTTAATGACCATCTTGGCACTGCACCCAGCAGTTAGGTTCCAGTCCTGGCTCTTTAAATCAAGAGATTGAATCTATAAATTCAAAATTAAAAGCCACATTAATGTTTCAAAAATGTTTGGTCACCAGTAAAACACTGATAAATCTCACTGGTAAAATCTGACCATTCACCCTGCGATCAGGAAGTAATGGGTTCGATCCCCAAGGCTGCAAAGCACAACTGAGGTACCACGCCCAAACACTGCTCCTGGCTGCCTCACCTGGGGAAGGAAGATTTTCATGCTCTTCACACTGTGCGTTGTGGTGTGTTCACGTTTGACAGAACAGTTAAATACTATTGGTTATTTAATATATAATTAGTGCTTAAATCATGCTGATTGACATACCATAGACCAAGCAACAAAGGGTATTATGACTTACAGTGGAGATCGAAAGTTTGGGCACCCCAAGTAAAAATGTGTATTAATGTGCATAAAGAAGTCAATGAAAGATGGAAACATCCCCAAAAGCCATCAAAATGCAGATGAGACATTCTTATAATATGTCAAATAAAGTTGGATTTTATTTTCACCATTTACACTCTCTAAATAACAGAGAACCAAATAATGGTCTGCAAAAGTTTGGGCACCCTGCAGAGTTAATACCTTGTACTGCCCCCTTTGGAAAGTATTACAGCAGGTAAACGCTTTTTGTAGCCAGCCAAGAGTCTTCGCCCATTCTTCCTTACAAAAGTCTTCCAGTTGTTTTTGATTTCTGGGCTGCCTGTTATGCACTGCTCTTTTAAGATCTATCCATAGATTTTCAATTCTGTTAAGGTCAGGAGATTGTGAAGGCCTCTTCATGTCATCCACCGTTGATTTTGAGGTGTGTTTCGGATCATTACCCATTTGTAGAAGCCATCCTCTCTTTAACTTCAGCCTTTTCACAGATGGCATCAATTTGGCTTCCAAAATTTGCTGAAATTTTATTGAATCCATTTTTCCTTCTACTCGTGAAATGTTCCCTGTGCCACTGGCTGCAATACAACCCCAAAGCCTGATTGATGCACCCCCCTGCTTAACAGTTGGACAGAGGTGCTTTTCATTAATCTCTGTGCCCTTTGTTCTCCAAATATACCTTTGCTCATTCTGGCCAAAAACTTCAATTTCAACCTCATCGGTCCACAGAACTTTTTTCCAAAATGCGTCGGGCTTGTCTATACGTTCTTTTGCGAACTTCAAACGCTGATTTTTGTAGTGTGGACGTAGAAGAAGTTGTCTTCAGATGACTCTTCCATGAAGACCATATTTGTACAAGTATCTCTTTATAGTGGAGTGGTGTACCACAACTCCAGTGTGTGCCAGATCTTTCTGGAGGGATCGTGCAGTCAGACG
>JBBPDC010000149.1:16887184-16907753 GCA_037974485.1 Hemigrammopetersius urotaenia | reverse complement strand
AACAGGCTCTGGAATATTTGTAAACTACATAATAACCACCATGCCTTCCCAGAGGCCCTGTTTAATAAAATACCCGCAAAAAAAAGAATATAAGGAAGCTGAGAGGGTAAACAAAATGCAGCGTGGCAAAGAAACGAAAAGTACATAGAGAATGGAAAAAAATGAAACACTCCACAAGACGCTGCCTTTGGGAGCACTTTCTGGGCCCTGTACACCATGGATACAGCCCTTAAGCATGCAGTGCTTCCCATGTCCTCCTACCAGAATCTGGTTGTCACCCAAACCTTCCCCTGAGCTCTGGCTCCGGCCCACAGGAGCGGAGAGCGGAGATTACAAACAGAGAGCCAGGCAGGGATGCAGCCGGGACAGGCAGAGAGTGTGTGAGAGCCGTGTAGCTGATATATTGTCACTGTCACAAGGAAACTAATTCTGAAAGAATAACTTTACAAGAGAAGGAAAAAAATGTCATGAGAAATAAAAATGACAGAGACGATATGCTTTACACTTATATTGTATACTGATCTTTTTGAATGGATATTCTTGAAAGGGATTTTAGGGTGTCCATAAATCATAATTGCAGAAGCAGCTCCTTTGCACTCAGGCAGCATTCATATGACATATTATACAACAACAAAAACAACAATAACAACAATAATGCCAACAACAGCAGCAACCAAAGACATTGTCATCACATAACTTGCATTTAATAAAGCAACAGTACTAACATTTACATTTGCTTTTGTATATTTCCTGGATGAATTAAAGGCAAATATGTTGAAAACATTTTACTACATGTCTTTAAAAAAGTAGAATGGAATAAATGCTGTATGTATATGTCTGTATAGTGAAAAGGAATACTTTACCTTTATGATTCTTTCTGAATGTGTTTTACTGTATTATGAGAAAACACAAATTCCCCCATCAGGACCAGTATATTTAAATCTGTTTAAATCATTTCCAGTTATCAAAATCTTCCTGCACAGGAAGGAGGAAACAGGCATTGCTGTATCACATCCACACATTTTGGAGCACACACACCTGACCCTGGAAGCCATTTCTCACACAGAATCTTCTAATCAGCAGTGTTTCACTCATCCTTGCTCATGAAAGATTTCACAGTGTTGCATTTTTATGTAATCTGCAATTGTGCAAAGGCTGTAATGGAGCCAAGCAGGAGTTTGTGAGAGAGGAGACACGTCAGACCAATAAGGCTAAGCCTTCTCAGAGTCTTCCTTCACAAAAAGAAAAGCCCTGGGAAGCCTGATCATTAAACATTCATAGAGTTAGGCTCTGTGAGTACCTGTACTTTGCCTTACTTGCTCTTTAAGCATTTTTTGTATCTCTCTCTATCCAACTCACTGTTTCTGATATTTTCCCCTTGCTTTTCTCTTTCTCACCCTTTAGCTCAACCCTCTGTTACAGTCACAGGGACAGCTACAGTTAAAGTTACATTTTCAAAACTGCCTTTAACTTGCTTTTGTCCACTTAGCCCTAGCATCCCTGGCATCGTTATTAGTAAAAAGCCACTGTGACCAGACAAGTCTTTTTACATATGAAGAAATCTGTTTAATTAAAAGAGCTGTTGTTTGATATATTGTTGTTGGTCATATCCACCTAAGTTGAAATAGCCACATTTTGATGGAAGTGCCATTCATTACTGATTTTAGCAAAGTGAAAGATAGTGTGCATACTTTTTGGGTAATTGTTTTATGTGTCTTTACATGACTACAAAATGCCAACACGCAGTTTACTGCAGTCACTACAGCCGAGTGCAGCTGAAATGAGTAATGCTGCAAATTTCTGAAGAAAGCATGCTTATTCAGGGGATATATGAATATTTGTAACAAATAAAATCTGTGTCCACCAAACACAATGAAGAACACCCAGCTGAACACCACTGGATGCTGGAAACTAGGTAAAGCCACAATGATAATAATATTCATTCCTCAAGCTGAAGCCTCAATAGAAACTGTTTGAAGTAGTAAATATAATGCTTATTATGTGCTTCAGTTGCATGTGTCTAAAACAGAGCTGACATTAAGTGTGAATATAATACCAAACTCTTGCTTGGCACTAGCATAACACTACAACACAGTATCTAAAAAATACATTAATTAAAACTGTTTAATTGTATTGCAAAAAATATCTTTACAGACCACATAATTGACTTCTTTTAATTTGGTTAAATTAAATCATTTTTGTAGGCAATGAACTGAATTTTCTGTCTAAAGCTAGCATTTCTCTTGTAAGGACATCTTGCACTTGCGTGATTCACCAGAAATGCAGTCCATAAGCCACTCAAAGCATCATGGGGCTTAGGTGGAAATGACAACTGCAGGAGCTTAGGAGTTAGCAAGTCAAAAGGCACACAGCTAGCAAAAACGGAAACAAAGGAAATGATGGTTCTTATTGGAACCATAGATGGAAGACAATTAAAGCAGTTAGTCTGAAGGTTATGCATGCTACACTTGCAGTGATCAAAAAATGATTAGCATTTCCAAGTTTGTATGGTTCCTGAGGTTAGCCTAGGTGAGTGCAAGTGCATTTGTATTGAAAAACGTGCTAGTTATTGTCCCCTGCTCCTCTTGTCCTGCGAGTGGCCTCTTGTGTAATGTAGGTGTTACACACTTCCAAGTCATGAGGTGAAATTGGCAAGGACGTATTAAAAATAGCATTGAAATGGGTTGCCTGAGCTGTCTTCTTCTGTCCACTCCAACATATTGTTTGGAATCATGAATGTTGAAGAGTGTGTTCACACTGCTCCTGCCACCACACACACATACATACACACACACACACATACACACACACACACACACACACACACACACACACACACACACACACACATCTGTTCTCCCTCTATCTTTCCCTCCCCTATCTGCTCAAGCAAGTGACCCTACCTTAAGGAGAGGACAGTCAATTTGATTATGGATTTAATGATACAAGCCAAGAGGCTTAAAACTGCATCAAGGTACAGAGTGGCGTCCAACATCAGAGTTATGTGAGGACAGGAGGGGACACTCATCAATACTAGAGTAGCTCCGACTGCCTGTAAATCTCGGCTCATCTGACGCTATCCCCTTCCTACGTAAAGGATATTCCCTGAGATGGAGAGGACCCGTGGGAACAAGGAAAATACATAAAAGAAAAATCAAGAAGTGGGATGCACATCTATCTCAATGAACACACTGAAGCCAAGCGGTCTGGACATGCTGTAAATGTGTGTTTATCACACTTAGCACTGTGCACGGCACAAAACATCCATAAATAGACATGACGGAGCTGAGGTCTCTCCATCTCTCTCTCACACACATAAGTCCTCACTATCTCACCATCCTGTTCAATCGATAACATCTACCAAAGCTGAAGGCCAACGACTTGCTGCTTTCAGGACACTATTGTACAATGTTTTTGTCGTTTAATTTTTAAGCTAGTTCATATTATACTAACCTTCCAAAAATACAACAAAGTAACAATGATACAAAAGTGAATACATGTATACAGAGGGAGCCCCAGCAGACTGCATATTCATCACTACCCTTAAACTGACAGCCCCTGCATCAAACAAACAAATGGAGGGGGAACACAAAAGATACAGTGGTACTACCTAACACAATGATACAATGAGATTTTTCTCATAACTCATTTTGCTGTATTTGTGATGAACCATCTAGCTTGTCATATTGACAGTATAGCACAAATGTTCAAAAATTTTATTGTGGTAGAATTTATTACAATAACAATGAAATATTGTCCTATTGCCAACCCAAAGACATCACTTGGAAGTATATCAGACAATAACAAAGCATCTGAATACTTGATATCCCTTCCTGTATATACTACAGCCAATCACTCATTATCCCAATGTATTCATTTTAGACTTTTTTCATAAACTATCAAGCATAACTCTCTGATCTCACAGCAAATAGATTAAAATATGATTACATCTGCCACGGCTACTTAATTAAAATCAGTTGCTCCTTTAAAAATTAAATTGATTAAAATTTGTGTTTTTTGCTGAACTGCCTTAGTGATTGCTTTGCAGCTGAATGATGAACTGGGAATCTGCAGGTCAGCATAAAGCTGTGTTCAGTCTTAACAACAAACGGGAGCTATAAAGACTCTAATTAAATAAATAAATATCTAAGAAGAAACCCATGCCAGCGGGACTTTGCTAATGTGTGCACATTGGTGGTTACAAAAATATTATGTATAATAAGTCAAATGAAATGTTTGCTTAAAAAGCTGTTTATGTGATTTCTCAATTACTTCTTGCTAATATAATTGATAATGACAGGCTTAATCATTGTTGTTTAAAATGATTCAGTTCCTTGCAAAAGCTCAGTTTTTACCTCAGTTTGTCTGATATCACTGATGAGCATTTTTTTAAACACAGAGGAAATATTTCCACAGCTGTAGCACACAGAGAGTATAAATGACAAAACAAGCTTTATGCTCTCAGTCCACTTCTTTTGAACGAGCACCACTGTGATCATAATCAGTTTGACATTCCAAAATCCTTGCAGCTGAATCACAACCTTTAGATCAATAAATCTCAAGGCAGCAATGCTATTTAAGCCCTTAATACATGCACTTACGCATTCACATGCATGCATAAACACATCGATAAACACATACACACATTCAAATGTTTGAAGAAGCCTTCGTTTAAAACGGAGTGTTTACCTTTGGTAATAATGAAGATTAGCATTGAGAGACAGCAACTTTTCTAAGAGTTAAATCAGCAGCGCAAAAGGAGCTGAATACCCAGAATGTGCAGTGATTTGGCCAGCTCAGGAGCCGCACCAGTGATGCTCAAGCAAAGTGACACCCTGGTGAGAAAAAAGAGAGGACACGAAGAGCACACCTACTGAACAATTTTAAACACACTTACTTTCTCTCTCTCTCTCTTTCTCTGTCTCTCTCTCTCTCTCTGTCTCTCTCTCACACACACACATGCACAACCTTTTAAAGACAATGTCAGGACATGGGACAATACAAGTCATGCTCAAACCTAATCTTAAGCTCAGAAACCAAAAAGACTTTTTGTAAAAATAAACAAATAAATAAAGTACTTTTGTTGGTCCTGATAATATAGTTGAGCCCTGTTTTGCTCTGTTTTCCCCACATTTTGTCCTGAAAATGTACAAATACAAACACATATATAAGCGCGCGCACACACACACACACACACACACACACACACAGTCATTCCACCACAGGAGAGCTGTGTGTGTGTAGCAGCAGGTGCTGGCGCCACACCTCACTGGCTGGCTGTGTGACTGACTGAAGGTTTGGCTAATTAAAACCAGGGAACTAGTAGAGGAAGCAGACGGAAGGAAACGGCCAAGAATTATGACAATACCGAACTGACAGATTTGTGTTATGTAACATGTGTCCACGCACACAAAAATGTATCCTATTAAAATATTCCAATAGAATATGCTGACAAAATATATCAACAGAATGCGGTGAGTAAGATTCACTGTATCTAGCTTTAAATAGTTCCACATGATTATTCAGTCTGTGTTTGCGTCCTGCATCCAGAATCCCAAAGTAATAACAGTCTTATTAGACCGGAGCAGCCTCGGTCCTCTATGTGTATGAGCAAGAACAGGAGGGAGAGAGGGAGTGAGAGAGTGATACAGAGTGACAGTGATCTACATCTCAGTTCAGTCAGGCAGCCTAACAAGCCCTTAGCTCTGCTTCAGCTCAGGCCTTTCCACTTCTCCTTGCTTCGCTCAGCACAGGGACCAAGCAGCCCTGACTGCACCCCAGCTCCACTTTAAACCCTGACGCAAAAGATCACACTGCTAGAAACAGTGCTGTTGGGACAAATACAGAAGACAATCAAAGGGAAGCGGTGTGTAAAACCCAATCTAAAAAATTATGTTAATTAATATGTGCATGATCTGTTACACATTTATACATTTTGAATCAGGTCACACGAACATGGGCTTATCTCACATCTTTAAAAATTAACACAAAATGTGTTGTTCTTAACTGGACACATACATGTCCACAGGGGTGTAAGTGCAATACAGATACAAAAATAGAATTTGGACAAAACTAAGCAAGTCAGTGCCACAGCAGTCACACAATTAAGAGTTTTAAGAGGTGAAAGAGGCAATTATCTTTCTGCGACCGTCTCCACAGCTGCCGCCACTGTTAAAAATAAATATTGAAACATTTTTTAAATATGCTTTCCTCCTTTTTGGCGCACATAGAACTCGATACCACACTGTTAGTGAGGAGGGTTGGTGAGGCCTCCTCAGCTGTGGTGCAGTTTGTTATGCTTAAATAGCAGCTGCAGCAAGTTCACAGACTTTGCAAACAGTATTAGATGACAGTGAATACAGCAGGAGTGTTGTGTGAACATAACGACGGAAAGGCACAGGACATAAACAAGCCAATGTGCAAACTTCTGCCAGTATGACTCAAAGAGTTCCAGCTCAGGATATTAACAAAGCAAAGCTGCCCAAACACCTGAAGAAATCAAAATCAGAATCAGAAAAATGTATTGATCCCAGAGGAAATTGCTTATGCTTTGACTGCACGATCACACAGAGGCACAAAGATAAAAGCAATATAAAATATAATTATAAACATAAAGTAAAAATAAAACTACATAAAACTCTCCAGAAAATACTCTGTACTACACTTTTCTGTGGTCAGTAAGAGAAGTGGATATAAATACTAGATAAATGAATAGACAGCAAACTTAGTTACCATAAAGCATCCAATAATGGTCTTGCATACATTTGGTCTCGATAATTCTTGATAATTTGGGAGCACTGAAATAATTCACTAACATAATTTGGCTTACACTCAAAGTTAAGAAAGTATTTCTTTCTCCTGTGAAGTTATTTAAAGAAGGAGTTTTGCTCTGACAGCACTATCACTAACAACTTGAAAGTGCAGGAGGGGATACAGAGAGGCCTTAATTTAAAAGTTACACTTGCCACAAAAACACTCCAGCAACAAGCGGATATTGTATGGAAATGTTGTTATTATGGTGTGTGTGTGCACTGCGGTGGGCTGGCACCCTGCTCAGGGTGAGTCCCCGCCTTGAGCTTGTAGACCCCAGGATAGGCTCTGGGTACCCAGACCCTAGTAATGATTAAACATTGGCCCATTTTAAGATATGCATGACACAAAGCAACCCAAAGCATCCCATACCGCGCGTGGCCAGTCCAAGCCACCCGTGGCATATGCTGTAAACCACCAGTGCAGTGGCAGGAGGGCTCTGAGTGGTGTTTGGTGGAGTCCTGTCTGACTCTACTGCACACTACAAAGAAAACCCACCGGCCTGCATGTGTAAACAGCACGGGACACATTCTCTAGCAGGACAGCAACAGATGCTGGATGTAATTTCCCTTTACTGAACTGTAGGTTGCAGTGTTAAAAGCTCTTAGTCTCAGCCCTTCATACACAGCAGCATTATCCCCTATAACCCCCACAGTCATATTATCAGCCCACAGCTCAGGCTGTTCTACTGACATCACACACTGCTTCTGCTGGTGTGTGTATTCATGCAGACTTAATATTTTCATGTCTTGTACATGGTCTTTCATGTCATGTCCACATCAACTGAGCTATACATTTTTATAAGTTAATGAAGTAAGAAAGTGCAACTGTGTGGTGTTGTGCATGCGTGCCAGAAAAGCTACCCAACTGGAGGAACAGATGGACTCTCACTCTTCGTGCTGTGAAGAAACGCAGGACTTACACACAAAACACGCACACATACACACCTCTTCAAGCCGCACACAACTCTAAATAAGGGAGCTGCTGGCATGTTTATGCAGTTTTTAGCAGCGGCTTTTTAAAACTCTCATTATAAGTAAGTAGTCCTCATCAGATCAATCCTCTGGCGCTAAAGACTGTCATGTAATTTTATGCATCCATGTACACACATCATTCTATATCATAGTTAATGAAAATACATAAATCTTTAAAGATAATAATGATCACTTATACAGCCATTGTGCAATAGTGTTTAATTTAATCTGTTTTAAAATGTATTACACACTGATAGTGTTTTAGTGAATAATAAATGTTTAACATTAAACCTTGTTTTGGTGTTTATTGTGCACTAAATGTTTTCTAAATGTTTTCATTTTACACTGCTGAGGGTATTATATTTCCAGTCTTTGTAAGGAAGAAATTGGAGTTAGTGTTTTATGGTAATTATAATATATATCATTTTTGAGAGTTTTTACATGTGTTACTTGAGTCATCTCCTTGTTTATAGCCATGTGAGAGCGTTAGGATGAGATAAGAAAACTGGAATATTTCTGGCACTCTGTGAGGTCAGCAAATATCGCTCTGACTCAGGAGTCCTTTCTCTGTTACTAGTTATCAGTCCTCTGACTCAGGGTGGCCGACGTAGGCCAGGCCATGTGATTTACATCCTCTCTTGTCAGCTGGTAAATAACTTAAAGTCAGACTGAATATCTGTCTAGTCAGAGATGCAGGGAGTGGAGGAGCTTTTGAGTCTCTTCGTGTGAACTTGCCCCTTTCCTTTTGTGCACAGCTGAATAAACTTGCTACCTGGTTGAACTTCATCTTCCTGGTTTGATCTGTGGTATAAAAATTACCATCATTATATTATATATCTAATAATGATAATAATAGTCTTTATTGGAACATCACTGTCTGTCTGCTGTGGTTGCAAAGCACATAATGTGAGAAGAAGGGAGAGGATATCATCTGCGCTGGGTCATTTTCAAAGAACTCTCTTAAAATAACTACACAGGGTACAAATCCCTGAGTTGTTCCCACTTCAGTTTTGAATGAGTTTTAAGAGAATGAGAGAGAGGTTGAGAAACGGGTTGAGGCAATGAAAAGCTCAAGTACATAAAAAACAAAACAAAAGAGTTTGCTTGAATATCCAAATTTAGTTGAAACAACTTTACTTTTTTGAAAAGTCAACGTTTGCTGATATCTCAAAATTGAATTCCCAACTACAGACAACATAAAACACATAAGATTCGATTTGGTAGTTTTTACTGCTTTTTTGAGTAAGCTCAGCTCTACTTGTACTGCTGACCTGATTGAGATTCAGGACTAAAAAAAAACTGACTAAATCAGGTAAACTCAAATGCTGTAAACATTAGTTCACATGATTTTTTCAGAGTAACTACTTACAACTACTTTAGCAACTACTTGCAAGTATCATTGAAACTTTATGGAGCATTTAAATATACTGAGCTATTAATTCTGCATCATACACTGTCGACTTTTTCTATAGCCCAGTTAAAGCCTTTCAAATGTGCCAGAGAGAGCCAGTGGGCTGATGCCCACTCCAGCCCTCATTCTGAAGCCTGATGTGCTGGGTAATGCAGCCAGGCCATCAGTGAGCCACAGAGATTGAGGCTGTGCAGCTGGAGCATTAGCAGCCTGGCTCTCGCACATGCCAACCTGTGAGCTCACACTCAGTTCTCTAGGCCTTGCTGCTGGTGGGTGGGAGCAAATGGCTTCAGGAGGCTCATCCTCCAGTGGGTGCTAATGTATGGACTGCGGAGCTATTAAAAGCCCCTACTGCATGATGCACTTGTTGCTTTATCTATTTCTCTATTCATATATTCCACTTTTCTAAGGGATTTGTGTCAGTGCTGCTCTGTGGGCCAGAGGCACATGCCGGAAGAGGAATGAGGATCTAAAACGAAGATTATAATGAGCGTGGCTCTTTGGCCTGATCTTCAACAGAAAGACTGACTCACTGACGCTCTAAATACCAATGGTAGAGTCTCTACACCTACAACAAAAACAAAAACAAAAGCTTCATGGTCAGTAAAATCCATACTCAGTAGGGATATTCCAGTTCAGTATGACTGGTATGAGAGCTGATCCAAGATTGCACTGAATTTACATCAACACAGTAACTGCCAAAAGTAAGAACAATGAATCATACACTGGTCAGCCATAATGCTAAACTCACTTGCCTAAAACTGTGTAGGCCTTGTGCTGTCAAAACAGCTCTGAATAGCTCTTCATGAGCAGCACATCCCACAGATATGCCATTAGGTTGAGATGTGGGGAATCTGGAGGCCCAGTCAACACCTTGAGTGTTCCTCAAACTAGGGGTGCTGAGCGGTGTGGTTGGGGTTGGGGTGCGGGGAAACGAATGCTTTTGAGAAGCGGTGGGTATATGTCCACCCTGCTATAATGGTTCTGGCGCCTATGCCTCCAACCATTCTTGAACATTTTTTGCATTGTTACAGAGAGCATTATACTGCTGAAGGAAGCCACAACCATTAGGGAACACTGTAGACACACGTCTGACACATTTCTACCTGTTTTTGCCAAATTAGCTCTTCTGTGGGCAATCCTTCATTCCCCACACTCATCAGTGAGCCTTGGGCACTTGCTGGTTCACTCATTTTTGTCAGAAACATCTCATAAGACCTGTTGCTTTGGAGATGCTCTGCCCCAATCATCTAGCCATAACAATTTTACATGTTTTTTATAAGGCACCCTCCCACACCCTATCTGCAAGTTTATCTACACTGGGCTGAGTTAATGTAACATTAATGCATGTGATGAGTGTATTATCTATTAAAATCCCTATTCCAACAAACTCTTAGTATTGAGATCAGGCTCTTGGGTATTAAATGACTTGTACTGGGATTAAGGGCAAAAAGAAGCTTCGTTGAGACTTTCCAATAAACAAGGGACTGATTAAGCTGAATGTTGACAACACTGCTTCAATAATCTCTGGTCCTGTTATACTGCAAAGTTAAACCCAATGGAGACAAGTTTATATGGTCACTTAAAAAATATCCACTGTTGTGGTAGTACAGATCACTTATGGCAATTTGATGACATCACAATTGACCATGAGAGACTCCATGAAGAAGGAGATGTTGTCTAGCCAGCAAGCTCTAATCCTAAAGCCCTGCCAATCCCCTGGCCTTGCCACAGAGGGAGGGAGAGAGAGAAAGATGTTCCATCTGCACTGGGCTACAGCTCTCTAGCTCCTCACTGAGCAAAGAACCAGGACGCTGCTGACACACATACATATTTTAATGTAGCACACACATTACCCTCCTTGCTTATCAAAGCACAGCTTATGGAAGCCTGTATTTGTTTTTCTGTGTTTGCAGGTAGGAAAGTTGTGAAAGCGCTAATGCTCAGATATTCAGCAGAGACCTCAGCGCACCAACTGGATCATTTTCAGGGATAAACCATCCAAATAAGACAAGCCCTGACAGACATGAAGCGCACACCGAACTTTCACATCAACATCAACTTCAGAACAATCCAAACTTTATCCTTCATCCTTGACATTTTCCTGCTGAATGTCATCAACAGTTTATAAGATGCTCCTGCCTGCACTACTGGTTATTTTAGCAGGTACACCAGTCATATACATTACACACAAAGGTGCCACAAAAGTCATGCCATATAAAAAACATTTAAGTGAATGTTTTTTATTCTTTTTAAGCTCTTTACTAACTTAAGGATTCTTCACAGAACATTTCTTAAGAAAAGGTTCTTAAGACTCTATAACCGCTCCCTCCGTCAAAGTCAAAGTCAAAGTCAAAGTTAAATATATGTGCAATATAACCCTAGCTATACTCTAACAATAACTTATTTTCAGTATGTGCAATATACTTATCATAATACTGTGCAATGTATCTTGATGTGCAATACTTGTTACCTATGTGCAATACATTTTAATTCCAAATACTTCTTCTCTCTTGATAACTGCATTTTTGTAATTTCACAATTTCAATTTTCTGATAAAGATACTTAGACATAACTGTCTATTCTATTTATTGTACAGAGTGTTTTATTTTAACTTAAACTATATTCTCCTCTTAGTATACTTTTTATTATGGGTAACTATATTTCTTTTCTTAATATATTTCTAGACTGAGTATATTTTATTATATATTCAGGTATTTTATTCTGTATTGTTCTGTCTTGTCTGAGTGTGCAGTCGTGATGTGAACAATTTCCTCCGGGATAAATAAAGTTCTCTCATTCTGATTCACACATTTCGTTGATTTTGGTTCCACCTATCAGTGGATGGTTCTTTAAGGAAAAAAAGTAGTTCTTCTATGGCAATGCACAAATGACCCTTTCTGGCACCTTTCTTTTTAAGAGTGTAGGCCCTAACAACAATAAGTATAAAATCTTTTTATGCAGCCTCACCATGTGTCAACCACATAGACCTCACCATGTGTATTACACAGACCTTCAGAAGCAAAATAAACCACCAGAAGCAAGCACCAACATATCCTCTGCACTTAGGAGTATAACCACCAGAAACAAGCCATTTGCTTAAAGAGAAATCAATTTGAAATGAAAACCAGTACATCCATTTTAGTGCTTCAACAAACATCTGGGCAGAATTAAAACACAGATACTTTCTAGCACCCCTCTGTGTGACAGAAGAATATGACCTGCTTGTCTAAAATCCATTAAACGCCTCCAAACTGGAAGCTTTGTTTATCACATCTAGATAAGGATAAATGAATATTGTGTTTACCTGATGTCATTCTGCTGTGGGGGTTTCTTGTTCCCAACCAGGTTCACTGTTTTCGCTTGTATGGGCTTCTCCTCTCTGTAAGACAGGAAACTTTATTCAGATGA
The DNA here is from genome assembly GCA_037974485.1 of Hemigrammopetersius urotaenia. Lineage (NCBI taxonomy): Eukaryota > Metazoa > Chordata > Actinopteri > Characiformes > Alestidae > Hemigrammopetersius > Hemigrammopetersius urotaenia. The sequence goes on along the minus strand of JBBPDC010000149.1, from coordinate 16,895,147 downwards.
TGACAATAAATCCTTCAACCACAGAATTGTCTGTTTTTGATTACTGTTAAATGTTAGCCCCACAATGTCTGACAAAAGGTTTGTTAATGAGCTTATTTGTTCAATTAAACGTGTTCGAAACATTGCGCAGAGAAATGGCTTCAGGATAGGGATGTAGTGACATAGGTATTTATGTGTAAAATACAAATAAATAAGATTAATGCATCACCACTGTCATGTCAGATCCCCATTACTCCATTTTAGTTATTATTTTTAGAGCTATTTAAGAAAGTGCCATCTGTCCTTTAGATAGTTTGAACATTTCATGGGAAAAATGCAAAATGTGTTCTCCTAAAAAGTAATTTATATAAAGACATACAAGGCTTGATGACAGCGACAATATAAAAGTCAAATTAAAACAATTTCGAAAGACGTTCAGTGCCAACAAAACCATCTGCACATCAGTCATCTACAAACTGGCAGCCAACACTGATGTGCACCAGGCTTCCAGTCTGGTTTACTGACTATGTATTCCCTTTGAGAGAGCGGCATTGTTCATGAACAGGAACTTGTCTCTCACTGCTTGTATTGTCATGAAAGAAAGAAAAGACACAACAAAAACAAACCAGAAGCTGTCCATCAATACACTCCTCCTGCCGTATCTTCCATTTGTTTTTAGAATGGAAGAACTATTTCCACACTCTGATCCTTTGATCATTAAGATCAGAGCATTCTGCCTAATAATAAGCAGTAATAATAGATTAGGTAGTGCTGACTAACATGGCGGCTGTGTTGCATTAGGCAGCAAAGCAGACTGCGTGCCGTAGCGATGTGCAGGTTGACCGGTATCCGCAGGTCCCATGAATGGGGCAGGTTTGGGCAGCCTCGGTGGGGTAAAAATGTGACAAAGCTGTGTTCTGTCATACATAATCTACAGAAATGTTGTTGGTCATTAATTATCAAATATTTTGCAGGTTGAGAAGAGCATGATCATAGTCATGAAAAACCCTGACACCCCAGAAGGTGTGTAAAGTGATCATTTCTAAAACCAATCTGACACGGACAGAAAGCAACACAGTGGCTTGAAGTGCGACACCAAAATTGTAGGGGCATCATAATGCAAACATACTAGTACTAAAACTAACACTACTATTTTATTTATAACTACTCAACTGCCCTCCCCCCTGTAAGCAGGAGGAGAGAACACATTTCAGAGTAAGGAAGATTCATTTTTCCATATTCAGTTTTGCATAAAAGTTCAAATCAGTCAAACTGACAACAACAAAAGCTTTCGTTTCCACACGTTGTGCTTAAGTTACTGTGTAATTAATTCTTACAGTTGTGCAGTGGATGAGAAGACATTCATGACAATTCATTTTGTCAAATCTAGCAACTTGACTCTGAATCCCTTCAAGATAATAAGATGCTCTACTGCTGAGTAAATGCTATCAAAATAGCCTGAAAGCTTAATGTGAACATAATTGCAGTAAATATAATAACTTCTTATATCTGTATTTTGCATAACATCATAACACTAACCCCACCTACATGTCCTGGATGCAGTACACTATCGTGATAGAAGAAAGGTCCTGTTTGGGTACATTTATGATTATTTAGGTACAAACAATCTAAATGTACAACACAGTCCATAAGTTCTACTTTTAAAAGTTTTTGTTTCTGGGTGAAAAGGGGCATCCCTTCAAGATATAACAATTTAATGTAGAAAAATACAATGAATACAATGAGACTTGATCCATGTGGGTGTATAAAGAAAAAATACAACTGCAACAGAATATGCTGCTACTTGAAGGTGCTTGAGACGGAGCCTTGAGGGTACCACCCGCAGCGACAGTTCCATACCTTTTTTCTGAGAGTGTAGGTCACAGAACATGGACATGAATGTCTCAGAAGTAAACACAGTGTAATTTAACACTACTGTTACTGTTGTTACATTAGAAAACTAGGAAAACTTGCACTGACAAACATATGAGCTCACTATATCCCCCTATGACTCCACAGGCCTGAGGGCTTTGAACAAGGTTCTTACAGACCAGTTCAGCTTTATCAGCCCTCGGCACAGCCTGGTCAGTGTAACTCTGGGTGCTTCCTCCACTGCTGGTAAGAATAGCCCTTCGCTGAAGGGGTTAAGGCGAGTCCGAGCGTCACGATGACGAGGCACGGCAATTTGATCGTGACAAAGCAAGGAGACGTGATTCCTTCACACTGTTTCGATTCGGATGAGAGTGATTAATGATCAATAATGAAAAAAGCACCCAACCCCATTTAGCATGTAGCTTCGTCCAGAGTCCATTCATGCTTCTGGAGTGTAGATGCTGCGTCTGCTGTGCAGCAACTACACCCCTGACTTCTTCATTCATATGGAAGGAATAAGCAACGTCTGAATGCGTGTGTGAGAGTCAAACGTTCCCTGCAGCTCCCTCGAGCTGAGGGTGCGGTGACATCAGGGTAGTGGTGTGTGAATCAACAACACGGGACCCTCGCAACCAAGGGTGATGTTGCGGAGGTCCAGAGCTTTAGATCCCCCTCAAAACTCGACACACCCCTTCCTCTTAAAGTAGGCGAGCTACACCTGGACCCACTCTCCACTCATCTCCCCCACACGCTGCACGTACGGCTGGGTGTCTTATTATAAACATGATAGAATGAAGACCCACCTTCACTACAAAACTGACTCAAACTAACACAGGGATTCATTTGGGATTTGGGAGGAGAAAAGTGAAGCTTCCGTGGAAGTGTCCCCTGCACTGGAGCACCGGCTTCCATAGTGGAGAGGGGGAACTGCCTACATGCTCATACAGAAATAAACACACATACACATGTGTACTGAATCTGGATGAGAAAGCCATAAACGCACACTAAGTCTCCTCTTCTGAGGACTGACACCAACACCCCCCACTCCATCACCTCCTCCTCTTCCCCAAACGCCTGCGATCGTATCTGCCAGCTTTACCTCAGCATGGCCTGCTCCTTCGCCTCCTCCTCCTTCTGCCGAACCATCACAGCCATGATGATCTGCCGCTCCTCCTCGGTGAGGTGGCTGAGGTCCGGCAGATCGGGCATGGAGGAGGGCGGCGCTGTGGGTGGGCGAGGGCCGCCGCGGGGCCCCACCGAGGCCGACATGTTTTCAGCCCTCCTTGGCGGCTCGTGGCTCTCCTCTCTCCCTCACGGATGTCAGATCCCCAGCGTTGTGTAAAAAAAAGAAAAAAAAAGAAAAAGAAAAAAAGAGAGAGAGACGCCCCGATCACGACATGGTCCGCTCGGCTCGGTCGTCTTAGCGGGCGCTGTTCGTGCTCGCCGGCGCTGGAGGACTGTCCATGGTTGCGGGCGCCCACTGTTGTGCTTCTCTGCCTCCTCCTCTTCCTATACGGATTTTTTCCCTTCTCTCGATCTGCCCCCCCTCGCCCCCACCCCCCTGCCCGCCTGCCTGCCTCTTCTCCCCTCCAGGTTCCAGTTATTGGGAGCCCATCTCTGCTCCTGGAGGAGGAGGTCTCTCTCTCGTGCGCCTTTTGTTCTCCGTTCTCCACCGCGCGTCGTGGACTGAGGGCAAGGCGTCTCTCTCTCTCTACCTCTCTCTCTCCCTCCGTATGTTCCCTGAACCACCGCCACTGCGCGAGCCCACCGAACAGTCAATGGGACCGCAGCCCCTCGAGCGCGCGCATCCTCCGCACGGAGACGCGCGCACACTCTCGTTTGAGAATGAATTGGGGGGTTGGGGGGAGGGGGGGCACTCGACCTCTCTTCGCCGCCCCCCACGTCCTCCTCTTCCAATCACAGCGCACGGGTGACGCGCCTCCCATTCTTAGCCACCCCTTCCCTCGATCCCTCCTTCTCTCCTCACACCCCTACCTCCATCTCTCCATCCCTCCTTCCTCTTCCTTACTTGGAATCTTCGGGTTCGTGCAGGATGTCAGTCGTACGAAGCTCACGGACATCGTCATCATCATCATGGTTATTAGTAGGTGTGGCCTTATAGCGTGAAGAGTGCACAAAACAAAATGAGAAAACCCACTTTGAGGTTAACGATAGATGCACTCGAGGGAAAGACACTAGCATGTTCCGAGGTACTTTTTTACTGTGGCATATAAGCAATTTTACAGATGGCAAACAGCCGTAAACACCTTTAGACACGCTACAGTTCACCCGGCATGGAGAGTTTCAGGACCATGGCCAGCGCCGCCTGAGGGTTCACCAGTCGAACTCGGAGTGAAACAAGTAAAACGGCGTAACCTGAGTGACAGAGATCTTCCAGAGATATGGTTTAAATAAATAAATAAATAAAAAGCATACAACTGTTGGAGCATTTTATAAGAAGTTTGGGATTGTGTGTGTGGTGTGTGTAGTGTGTGATTTACTTTTCCATTCAGTTGCAAGAATCTACTTAAACAACCTATTTTGTTTCACATAAAAGTTAAAAGACTGACGACAATTCATATTTTAGACATTAATAGAAGCTTTTTGCTTTCATGCTTAAGTTACTGAGTAATTCATTATTATAGGTGGTCAGAGTATGAGAATACACTCATGACAATTAATTTTGTTCAAAGGTAGTCCCTTGAGTCTCACACTGAATCCACTTAAGATAATCAGATGCCCTATGAATAGGGTAATACTATCAAATTTTGTATGAAAGACTAATTTAGATGTAAATGCAGCAAATATAATAAATTCTTATATTCGTACGTTGCATAACTTCATAGTGTGAAACCCCACCTACATGTCTTGGATGCAGCACACTATACTGCTCAGGTACATATATGTTTATCTATACATAGGTACAAACAATATAAATGTATTTGTGATTGTGTGTTACAATCAGCTGCAAGAATTTGCTTAAGTGAAACAGCAACAGGTATTTAACCACTTTGGCTTTCTCTCTCTTTTGTTACCTTACTACCTGAAATTTAAATGGATTTAAATGGGTTCGAATCCTACCTTCCTACCTGAGCAAGACCCTTAATCCCCAGGTTGCTCCAGGGAGACTGTCCCCTGTAGTTAAGGAATGGAAGTTTATTTGGATAAATACAGCTGATAAATGCCACACATGTAAATGTAAAACAAACAGATGTGTTCATATGTTTTCACCCTTTGCTTTGTTGCCCCAACCACTACCTTCAAAAGCCACTTAATTAGTTAAATAAGAAACACCTGTGAGCAATCTAGGTGTCAAATGATCTCAGTATATATACACTTGCTCTGATAGCCCTCAGAGTCAACACCAGTGCAACACCACTAAGTATGGGCTACCATCAAGCAAGTGACAGCATGAAGACTGAGAAACTCTCCACACAGACAAGAGACAAAGCTGTCAGAAGTGCAGATCAGGGTTGGGTTATTAAAAAAATCATCAAATCATCCCAGAACATCTCAAGGAGCACCATTAAATCCATTGTTAGAAAATGGAAAGATTGTGGTACCATAGCAAACCTGCTAAGAGAGGGTCATCCACCAAAACTCACAGACCGGGAAAGGAGGGCATTAATCAGAGCAGCAACCAAGAGGCCAAACATGACCCTGAAGGAGCCAGCAGCTCTACTGCAGAGATGGGAGTATCTGTCCATAGGACCACTATAAGCCCACAACGCACAGAGCTGGGCTTCATGGATGAGTGGACAAGAAAATAAGGCAGACAGATTGAAATTTGCCAGAAGGTATATTGGAGACTTACCAAACATGTGGAAGAAGGTGCTGTGGTCAGATGAGACTAAATAGAACTTTTTGCCCATCAAGGACAACATTATGTCTGGCAAAAAACCTAACACCTCTAATCATGCTGAGAACATCGTCCCCACAGTGAAGCATCGTAGCGGCAGCATCATGTAATGGGGTTGTTATTCATTGACAGGGACAGGGAAACTGGTCAGAACTGAAGGAAATATGCATGGTGCAATATATAGAGAAATTCTTGAGGAAAATCTATTTCAGAGATTTGAGACTGGGATGGGGGTTCACCTTCCAGAAGGACAACGGGCCAAAACACACTGCTAAAGCAACACTCCAGTGGTTTAAAGCGAAACAGGTGAATGTCCTGGAATGGTCCAATCAAAGTCCAGACCTCAATCCATTTGAGGATCTCTGGGATGATATAAAGATTGCTGTACACAAGCACTGTCCATCCAACCTGGAGGAGTTTTGCAATGGAGAATGGGCAAAAATACCGGTGTCTAGATGTGCCAAGCTTGTGGAGATGTAGGCAAAGAGACTTGTCGCTGTAATCCCTGCAAAACAAAGTACAAAGTAGGGGCCACTGTTTTGGTTTTGTTTTGGGGCTTTTATTTTGACGTTCATGTATGGTTTGTGTCGTGTCTCTCGTTTTCAGGTGTTTTGTGTTCTGTTAAAGTGATTATGTTCAGTGATTGGTTTTCTGTCTGAGTCAGTGTGTATTTAAGTTCAGTTTAGATGGACCTATGCATCGGTCCATCACTCTTTGCCTCGCATTTCTGTTCATGTCTGTATCGGCCCTTGAGCCAGGTTTTGTTTTCTGTTCTGCAAATAAAGAACAGTCATGGATGCTGTCACGGCTCGGCCAGTGGCCGGTAGGGCCCCCTGTTTTGTGTTTTTTTTTGGGACTTTTATTTTGACTGTCACTGTCATGTCTGTTTTGTGTTCACGTGTCACGTTTTCACCTGTTTTGTGTTTATCACTGATTATTGTCTGTATTTAAGTTCTGTCTGTGTGGATCTCAGGTCATCGGTCCATCACCTCATCGCACCTTGTTTCGGCATCACGTTTGCTTTCCTGTTCTCATGTCTGTAGTGGCCCTTGAGCCAGGTTTGATTTGTTCCTATTTTTTGTGTGAAAATAAAGAGCACTAGAATGGATGCCTGCCTGTCCTGTCCCTGTTTGCTCCGAGGTAAATCACGGGAGCCGATCCACTCTGTCCCCCGTGACAGATGGACCGATCGACAACAAACACAAAGAGGCACGGGGGGCTACGAAGGACGAAGGACCAGCCTCGCGGAGGAGCCGATGGAGGGTCGGTGGTCGATCCGCGAGTTGTTGAACGGTGGAGAGTTGGAGGACAGTGAGGAGGACCAGAGCTCTCTGTGGTACGTGTGGATCGACGGATCCCCGATCATAGATCCGGAGCGTTTCGTGGACCCCTACGTCTCCGAGAATGAGCTCCCGGGTAGGTTTGTCTACCGGCGAGCCGAGAGACCCGCGGCCGCGGAGAGGTGGAGGTCCACGTAGGGTCTGTCGTCCACCCGGTCCCCAACTGCCCAGAGAGCCTGAGGCTTACTCCGACTCGCCACCGCTCCGGCTCGACCCCGACACGCCTCCAGAGGCTCACCCGCAGAAGGGTCCTGCGAGCCTCACTCCCGCGAGGAATAGAACAAGCCCCCGCGAGGAATAGAAGCTCCACAAGCCAGAAAGTGCGACCAGAGCAGAGCAGCCCAAGAGAGCGACTGACGCAGAGCCACCGGAGAGCAAGGCCGTCGTGGAGAAGGAAAGAGGGTCCGGTGCCAAGGAGTGCCAACCGCATCCCCTACCAGCGCCCCCGTCTCCGTCACCTTCCTCCCAGCACCCAGGCGCAACCTCCCAGTTCCCAGTCTAGCGGCTATTAGAACTGTAAGCACAGCGGCTAGCGTAGCTGGGGAGATGGTGGAAGAGAGGGGACAACAGGACCTCTTGGACCCTTTGGACATAGGTCAGGGCGAGCCGCTTATCCCTCTACCCTGTTCTAGTGAGTCTCCCGCTAGTGCAGTAGCCCCCATAGGTTATGTGGATCCAGGGCTAGCCTGGTTAGCCGGGTTCATAGTGGGGTTAGCCATAGCAGTTAACCTAGCAGAGAGGCTAGAACAGCCTGGCGATGGGAGACTGTTAGTGAAAAGGACTTTGATAAGGTTAAATAAAAGAAGCTCACCACGAGACGTAATGAAAGTATAAAAAAAGATTTAATAGTATCTTGCAGCAAGGGAACAAGTCTGGAAAAAGAGTTGTTCTGAAAAACTAAGCGTGTGCTTTC
>JBBPDC010000149.1:16852200-16887084 GCA_037974485.1 Hemigrammopetersius urotaenia | reverse complement strand
TCTCTGTTTTGTCCTGTTCCCTGGTGTAAATAAAACTATCCTCGGTTAATGTATGGAAGTCTGCACTGGTGCTTACAGCTCTCACTCACCTCCGACAGGAACCGGATCGTGACAGTTATGTGAATGCGCACATACAAATTATTATATTAATATTAATTATACTTGATTTTTACATATTTTTTTCTTACATATAAACATATATACGTTTATACCTCATTCATGGCACACACTGCAAGGGTCAAGTTATAAGTCCACTTCTTTAACAAGTAAAACAACCTTGAAGTCAGGTTACTGTGAAGTAACATTGCCAGTACTGACTGTCCACCACTAGATGGAGACAAAAGTCATGAACAAATTTGTTTGGTACACTCTCACTTTCTATTTACTGTGTGAACCAGTCTAAAGGTGTGTTTACTGTCAAACTGTGGAAATGTTTCTTAAATAAATGTGTATTTTTAAGTGCTGCACCTTTTTAAACAAACAGTTGTTTGACATGATTTCCATAATAAAATTCTCAAATATCCTAATTTCTACAACCTGTGTTATTTTGAACACTATTACATTTGATCACCATAATATATGCAAACAGTTATTTTCAGTTCTTTTTATGCCTAAGGGCTATATTAAATGTACGGCTGATGTTGCCTATTTTGGTCATGTAATTTCTAGTATTAGACAAAGCCTTTTAAATGGAGTAGCTTAAATACTTTCCCAAATAAACCAATCAATAAAAAGATATATCATTTGAAGTGACTAATGCATTTGTTTGTAAGACAGAAGATAGAAACCTACCTTCAAAGTGAGATAAAACTGACAAATGAAGTGTCTTCATGTAAATTACATCATTCTTCAAGTAATTGCGATACACTATTGAGGGCTATTGAGGCCCTCCATGGGAGTGCAGTAATACAGGCATGTGCTTGTTGTGTCAACAGAACGGCCAGTTTGTTTGGTGCTGTGAGCTGCGATATGAGAAACAGCTAAAAACCAGTCTCTCTACCCCCAGCCCTCTCTTTCCGTTTGTGTTCAAAATATAACGTTGGTTTATAAGGGCAGGTATAACAGACATTTACATTGTTCTTCACCAAAGCACAGGACTAATTTCAAAGGTCATGACTTGTTTTCTTTGACACGCTCTTTTAAACAGCAGCCTTGACACACTGTCCAAGGACACAAGCTTTCAGGAAATCTGCATCCTCTCAACCATACACAGCTTTAGACAGAATTCCCCAAATTACACTATATGGACAAAGGTTTTGGGTCACATCTATTTTTCAGTGTTTGGGCAAGTCCCCTTATTTCCAGTGAAGGTCATTCTTAATGCTACAGCATACTAAGTCAATCTGGACAATACCAGGCTTCCAACTTTGTGGACACAGTTTGGGAAAGAACCTTTTCTTTACCCCAGTGCACAAAACACGGTCCATAAAGACATGATTGGATGAGTTGGGTGTAGAAGGACTTGTCTGTCCCACACAGAGTCCTCAACCCCATCTAACACCTTTGGGATGAACTGGAACGGAGATTGTGAATCTTGCATCCAGCATCAGTGCCTGACCTCATAAGTGCTCTACTGACTGAATGGGCCACAGAAACTCCTTGTGAAAAGCCCTCCAAGAAGAGTTGGATATAGGTGTAAAGGGGGTGAGGGACAACTCCATGTCTAAGACTATGTACTTGAATGCAATATCATTAAAGTCCCTGTTGGTGTAATGCTCAAAACGTTTGTCCATTTAGTGTATTGTCTAATATATATTCAATATTATTTTAATGTGATGATGTATTTAATGACTATATATCATTATCTAATACTACTTTAAGTGCCCTTAAAAAAACACTTGGAAAAGTTGTCGAACAGGTAGGTAGGTCATAGGGTCGTGGAGTGCAGTGTCCCGGAGCTCTTGCAGCGATGAGAGCGATGCGCCTTCCTATTGGTCAGGGCTCGCATGCCACGGTAGAAAAGGGGCCGGACGAATCCTCCACCAGCTCCATAGAAAAAGTCTTGGAGTGACAGAGAGGCCAGATCATCGCTGCACTCGGACAAGGAAAAGAATCAAGACGCCCCCACCCTCAGAGCTGCAATCTTCACGCGCACAGCAGACGCTCAGACGCACCACTGTTTTCACCAGACAGCTCACGCGCTGCGATACTCAGCACGAGACTTAACTGCCATAGCAAAGTTGGAGACTTTCTGGTAAAAGGAAAAAGAACATGGCGAGAGTCAGGCGGACAGACAAGGGCATCCTTTACTGCCGCTCCACACAAGCAGACAGCGCAGACCAGCCCCTGCGCAGACAGAAAGAAGAGGGGGGCTCTCTGGTGGTCGCCCCAAGAAAGTAAGCAAGATCAAACTGAGATGTGCCGAGGAATGCTGGAGACTCTGCCAACGCTGGTGAGTGTGAAAGTCTACCCGGGCTGAAGTGCTGGGGGAAACCCTGACTTGTCTGTTTAGATAGAGTAAAAAGCAGCTTGGTGTGGAGAACATTTCTGGGGCAGAACTTTCCAAGCTGCTGTCTAGTCTGCAGGAAATGACACCGTGAAAAAGAACTGTACGGACCGAACCGCTCACATCCCTCCGAAGTACTTTTACTACACAGGGAAAATGCAGCCGAGGTGATTTAGCACTTACTGATCAACCAAAACCTAAAAACAGGCCGAGAGCCGGTCTGCTGAGGGTTCAGACTTCTGTTTTGTGGGCTGCTCTGTTGCCTCGCCTTTGAACGTAAACGGAAGTCAGAAATGTGTGGGCCCACAGATGCTCTGCAGTTGCAAGAGGAGCTTTATCTCTCAGCCGAATGCTGTCTGTGCACTTCTCACCACAACTCTGTTTCTCTGTTTCTCTTTTTGTCATGAAGTTTTGCTTCAGCTGACAGTACATACATATGAATATAAACACACGTTCATACACACATACATACATATATACATACTTTATATGTATACATTACAGAAGTTAGGGCTAGGTTAGGATTCCTGTAAAAATTATTTACCACATTTTCACACTAAATTGTTCACTACAGAACATTACACAAGCATTTCTATAAAACAACACTCATTTTATTATATACCCTAATATAGATAATAATAGATATATTTCATAGTACTGACCCTGCTGGGTGGCTTTTTAATGCATAGCGGCTTATCTTTTTGCACAGATAAAGTTTTCGGCACCTAATTTGTTAGTTCCATAGCAACCAGGCTCTGTGTGGAAGATTGGCCTCTTAAAAGTGTTCCTATGGAGATAGATGTACTTTCTGTCTCAGGTCTCAAATTAGGCAGTCTAGCATTTTGGAACTGCTTGCTCTAACTCTTTTCTGTGTAATTATGCTATTTGAGCCCTCGTTGGGAGACAGATTTGCATACCCCGATCAGCAATTACTGGGCAGATTTTTTGGTAATTTCTGTAATGCTTTCCATGAAGCCATATGCAGATGAAGTAACAGAAGCTGGACTACCACTCAGCATATCATTAAAAAGTGAAAAACTTTATTAACTAATTTTTCCTCAACCTTCATTATATGCTGCTGTCCCTGGGAAAGAGTAGCTGATTATCACGTCTTCCAGTTGACCTCTAAGAGTTAGCTAATTCTGTTAATCAGTGTACTGGTGACACAGATGACTTGTTCTGTTACTGTGCATTCCGTGCCTGGAATCAGGCTTGTATGTTTAAGCGGAGGCTGAAAGCACAAGAGTGTGACCTCTCACAAGGTCAGAGGGCCTCTGCTCATCTGATCTCCGCTTTGGGCATCTGTGGGTTCTTAGGGGGGGTCGGCAGAGGGAAAAAATGGGTGAATGGAAATATAAGGGTGTACATGCTTATGTATGTGTGTGGGAGAGAGAGAGAGAGAGAGAGAGCATAAAGAATATGTAAAGACAAATTTGCCTTTTGTTCTTGTTATCCATTCACTTGCCCAGTGGTTACTGAGTACTCAGCCATAGCTGCAGATTAAACTTCGGTAACTGCCACAAAATAGTCACATACATAACTAGAATCTTGTATCTGTTTAAATATAAAAACACAATAAGCAAAGCTATCAATAGATTACAGTTAAACAAGGAATGAACCTTTTAAAATCATTTTTTTCTTCCCCTCAAAAAGCTGGCCTCTTTGGGCGTCTGCCGTCATGTGAAATGCGGCTGAAGTCCGAAAGTTCGATTTAAGGAAGAATGCTTTGATGAGTGGGCCCTTGATCTGGGTAAAAATCAAAGTGGCACACGAGTTGGTGCTTTTTTCCAGTCCGAGAAAGCACTTGAAGATCACAGGAGGCCGACCATCAAAACTCGTGAACTCAGCTCTGTTTATGAGCTTTGGGTTTTACGTCACGCTCTCAGCCTCTTGTGATTTTCACATCTATTTGATGTTGGTATATTTAGAGTGATAGACAGAGAAACGCACAAAAGCGAGGGGAATAAGGAGATTCAGGCCAGAGGCTACTGAACCTTTGCACAGCCAGAGTTAGAGCTTATTGACCTTGTTGTGACTTTGCTGAGATTAAGCCATACAGCGCCTGCATTGCTTTCACTGTTAACACAGAAGGTCAAACCTTCTCCTTGTTGATGGACACAGTACTTTAAATGAGCTCTCGAAGGATATTTGTTGTATGAAGACTACTAAAAGTGAAGACCAGTTTTAGCTCTGCCTAAATGTTAAGAGGGCTTTTGTAAACTGGGTCCTGATTAATTACCACTAGGTTAGTCTGGGAGAGACAGTGAGCCAAGGAAATTATATCTGGTTTACTGAGACCCCTGCTGGATTCATCTTTATACCACTTATTAATAACATGTCCTTTACAATAGACGCCACTGACATTAGTGTTACTTAACTGTAGCAAGTTGAATGCGGCCCATCATAAAGTGTACGGGATGACGCAGTGGGTCTGTTTTATCCAAGACGCCTCCTCTCTTTCTTTTTTCTTTCTTTCTTTTCTCTCTTTCTCTTTTTGTTTCTCTTTCTTCTTTCTCCTCTCTCTTTCTCCCCTCTCTCTCTCTCTCTCTCTCTCTCTCTGTCTTTTTTCCACCCCTCCCCCTCTGCCTTACTGTGTGCTATACGGTTGCCAAGTGCTAAGAATCTGCGGAATGCGGGATTGCAGTGTTCTGATAAAGTTTGCTTTGTTCCCGCCATGACCTGAACGCTGGGAGGGATATGGGACCCTGAGAGAGTTTCACTGAAGCACGGCACTAAGAGTATGTGTGTGTTTGTGTGCACTGTAACATATACACACATGTCCCCACCACATATTACAGCCAGCAAGCCACAACTCATGCATGCCTCATTTGACGTTTTTCTGAACTGCACCCGAAAAGGACGCCGTTGGTTGTGTTCTACATAACAGAGTAGACTGTGGTTTTGGCTATGAGAAAAATATGAGTAAGGCATGGGAATTTGGAGGAAGTAGTAGTGGTCCTACATCTCATGAATATTGTATTCCTGCAGTCATATCATAAAATTTTTTTGTGAAAAATGGTCCAAATTTAACTAAAGGACCAAGAAATGGTCCAGAACATTTTTGCTTCTCCTGTAAAGTTACTTTTTTGGAAACAAATGTTTTTATTGCAACAGTGATGATATTGACTTGAGCCAATGTGTACAATACTATGTTACCCTTTAAAAATAATCAGCTGTAGTAGTTAATAGTAGTAGTAGTAGTAATAATAATAATAATAACAATAATAATAACAACATTGAAAAAGTGGAATTTGTAGATGCAAGTGAAGGATGTGGCCTCTTGAGCCAGCCAGTGTCAGTTTGTTATCTGTGATTGTTTCCTTCGTTGCAGGAATTTGAGTCATTTTTTCCAAAAGCAAAGGGTCTCTGACAAAAAAAACACTGAAGGAACATGAGACACAACCTCACTCTGCTTCCGTGTCTCACATTACCATGTTAAAATACACACACAGTTCCCCACTTGGCACACACAGCTCCAGTTTGAGAGCTGCTACATGAAGATAATGAAAGAAAGAGAAAGGAAAATGGAGGCCAAAGATGATCCTCCTTGCTGACCTTACAAAAGTCACATTAGCATCGCCAGGCTGACTCCAGCAGGCCGGCGTAGGGAGGACATGGGCGGAGCTCAAAAACCGCAAACTAAGCCCTCAGACACAAGAAGAGTTTAGAGGATAAACAAGGAGATGGATTCTTTGTGATTGCAACTCAGAATTGCAGGGAGTTGGCACAGAGCAGGTTGTTGTTGTTGGTGTGTGTGGGTGGGTGTGTGTGTGTGTGTGTGTGTGTGTGTGAGAAGGAGATGTTCTGGTCAACAGGGACACTTTGCGTGTAAAGCTTCATCAGATTTGCCCTCTGTGGGAGAGTCATGGCAAAACAAATGGCTTCCACTGACTCTCCTCTGTTGTTTTCAGTGTAAATATGGCATTTCTGCATCCCATGGCAACCAGCCCTCATAGTGTGTGACGGAAAAACAGCACCAGATACGCAGGTGGGATAAATTCAGGCTGAGTGGCAGTCCAACACAGACACTCTCTCATACACTCTTAAAAGTAAAGCTGCCAGAAAGGGCCATTGGAAAGATGCCATACTGTAGTCTTTCACCTCAACGTGGGGAAGAATGGAATGATTTATTCGTGCAGTTTGCACTATGATAATCAGTGGGGTTGAAGTTTCCATTACTTGTTAGCTCCATTAGCCTCTCAGCTCCAGTATAAAACGGACAAAAAATGTATCTGGGCTGATTGCTGCTGTTATATGGAGAAATTCCTATAAATTAGATTTTTTAAGCTATCAATTTATATGTTTAATTAGAATTGAGCAATGAAACAATATTATTGTGATCAATTTTATTGCTGTGTGTAAAACATTTTGACAGTACTTGTGACACTACTGATGCTTTTGTGGTTTGTTCTAATTCGTCAGAAAACGGAATACACTAATCACACTCGGCTCTTCGCGGGAGTTATGTTCCAAGTGCACGTGCGTATAGTGAAAAACGTGTTGTTGTGTTTTGGTAAAACAAATGCCTAAAATGCTTCTTTTTATAGTGTAAACCCCAAATGTGCCCCCAAATATGTTCCCAGAACACTTTCATTTAATTTAAAACACAGTTTAATGCATTAACCTTAAAGAAAACGTAAAGGTAAACCCATATTCGCCTCTTTTAATTTAATTGACAGTAATAAAAAATGTTTGAAGTGTCTGAGTGCTTTCACCGCTGAGATATGCAACTCATAATTTCCTGATCGCAGGGCGAACACCCTAACAACTAAATTTAGAATCTTTAACGCTCGCATTACACTCAGTACCTTCTGCCTATTCCAGAAAGAGTGAATTGCGTGACACTTTCCTGGTTGGTGTTAAACTACTTGATGTTGCTCTTGAAAATAAAGGCGCCAGATCCATAATCTAAAAACCGAAATAACCTAAATGAGATTAGATGGAATTTTTTTATTTTACATGCTTCGTTTGTTTTTTTTTTTTTGGTTTTTTTTTTGTTTTCCTTATAGTGCGATGTACATTCATTTCTGTATTCAGGTACACATTTCTGTGTTTAGAGTTGAAGTATTTGTCAGATTTGCACCGGAGTGGTGTTGCAGGGAACAGTACTATCCAGGTTGCACGACGATGGCAGTGGAGTGACGGTGAGCTGCTGGCAGTAGGGGCTACTGTAAACATCCTTGACTGGAAGCTGGTGCTTAAGATTGAGCTTTCAGTCGGATGTTTGCAGCAGCCAACTGCCATTACCCCCGGCAGAGCCTCAGTTGAAGAGAGGAATGGGAATGGCGTACAGGACACTGAAAGGCGAGTGTATCATTACACCCCTAGAGATATACCGCATTAGCTTTTGGAGTATAAAGAGTGTGAAGTAGTGAACTAGGGTTACAGCTGACTTTCAGAGCAGCACAGCTTTAGGTCTGAAGCTTGGTGGGTTTAGCTGAGCTGTGTGGTGGCGGGCCAATTGAAATGGATCTCACTGGGGCCTTACTGGGCTGGAAAAAAGACAAATAGAGTGGAAGCATAGGGAAGTACTGATCAGGGCCAAAGCGCAGACTCCAGAGGCAGAATATCAGCCTTGAGCCAAGGCCTGCCATTTGTGTCAGATTAACACCTCCAATCATGTAAAACACATTCCAGCCTGGCACCTGTGGAGAGCTAAGACCTAGATTATTGCCGTTGCCTTTCTGCTCCCTCTCCCCTTCTCACAGTAACGCACAGCTCAGTACCATGGCCTCCTCTCTTTCCCTCCTCCTGCATGTCTCCCACAGGGAGCACAATGAAACCCACAGAAACGTGATCCTGGAGCACGGCCTCTGCTCTGTAATGGGACACTTGCCAGCGTTGTTCACAGAGGAAATGATCACATAGGGAAAAGCTCATTTTCATTCTCTTTTGTCATTTTGGTTTCATTGGTTTCATTGGTTAGACAAAAAATGGATAAGTGTGACTGTAAATCAGTCACCGATGAAGAAAAAATTAGTATTTTCCTCAATTAAATATTTGTTTACTCCTCCATGTTTTATTGATTGTGGTTTAAAAGGTAGTCATAAACTGACAGAAACTTTCTCGTCACTTTTTTGTCTTGCAAATGACAGTTTGTTATGTTTGCATGAGTGATTGGTTCTTCTTATTTATAATTTATATATTTTACTTAGTTACAGTTGAAGAGCCCAGTCTTTGTATATTGGATATAGCTAAATCCAAGTGATTAATTTTAGGAGCACCCAGTTTCAGCACTCTGGACAGCTCTCTTAGGATATGACAGTGTAGTCCCAGGGGTGAGAGGGACTCCACAGGGATGTTTGCTGACTGACAGTTATCACTCTAACACCCTCACTCTCTTTGCAGCAGGGAGCCTTTTCATTGCTCTGCTGGTTTTCTTCATAAATCCTAGCAGCTCAGCCACAATGTCTTAACTGACTCAAACAAAAGTTTACAAAGTGATAAGAAGGAAAGGTACCAGTGGGAGAACCGATGGAATGTTTGTGCAGTTCTGCAAACACAGTTAATAGCAGGCTAAAGATAAGCATAGTTGTGTTGCTAAATGGGCCTTAATTCAATGTTTCATATCAGCACATATACACAAAGGAAATGCAGAGCAAGAATTCAAGAAGTCAAGGTGGACGTTTTGAATTACTAACAGCTGGACAAATTTGAACTGTGTTTCCCTATTAAATGAATTTATAACTGTAGAATCAGCATTTTACTGCACTTTACAAACCACTGGTGTACTTGGAATGGTTTACAAATCAATTAATTTACTATTTCTCACCTAGAATTTGCTATATTGTGCTCTGGCTGAGGAACAGTCATAAAACTGTATGAAAATGTATCACTGAGAATTGAAAATATGCATACTACACAGTGTACTAATTCGTCAAGCAATCTGATCTCCAACAAGAAAATACCAACTTGATAACAGTAATAAAAATGTAATATATAACATATAATTATCCCCATAATAATTTTCTCCATCTTTGGGAAAGATAAGTAAAAAAGTTGGGAAGAAAATGAAAAAGCTCACACCAAAATATGGGACGCAAGCTAACATTTAATTTAAGTAAATAAGTTTAGTGTAAGAAAGTAAAACCCCTTTATGATTTTTAACAGAACCATGTTAGAATAAATGAAATTCATAGACAGAATATAAAAAAAAACTGACTTCCATTCATTTTTCACTATGTGACTAGGAAATAAAAAAAAAACATAGTCATTCAACAGCATGTGGGGGATTAAAGAGTTGCTACACGGTACTGTAACCAGAAAAGAGTTTTTCATCAACAAATTTTAAAGGCGGGTTTAGTGTGAAAAGGGTGATTACACAGAAAAAACCTTACCCACACTATTAGTAATAAATAAGTACTAAATGCAGGGGTGCATATAATTGTGACAAACACATACACATGTATTTACCTACATATGTATGTTTGTGTGTGTGTGTGTGTGTGTGTATATATAATTGTATTGTACTAAGACAACTGCCTCTGCCTCTCTCTCTCTCTGACCTCCTTCCTTTCTCTGTACCCATAGGCCATCTCTATGTCCGATGACTTTTCCCACAAGACTCAGTGAAGACAGAGAGGGGATAGACTGTGTGTGAGAGAGACAAGAGTTCTTGTCCAGTAAGAGGAAACAAGCCTAAAGAATGTGAAAAGCTCCCATTCAGGCGGGTTCACGGGGTCTGGGAGTGGCCACATCCTCAGGGGAGGAGGGGGCTTCTGGACTCACGCCAGGAGAGCCGTGGAGGCCAATCAGATGACGTAGGTCTGTGTGAGCACCCAAAGCCTCTGGCCTCCCCCCCTATCCCTTAAGGCATTCGAGCAGCTAGGGTGTCCTTCCCCTTTATTTACCCAAACAAATAAATCCTGTGTGCTGTATGCTGCCTGTTCCTCGCTCAGTCTCCCATAAGCACAGCTCAGTCAGTCAGAAGGCAGCATGGTCAGGAATGTGGCACTATTAATAGAAGGTACTCATTATCTCAGAGGCTAATGACCAGCATGGACAGATTCCTGAAGGGCATGGAAGTGACGCACTTTCACCCACTTCACTTCCATTTCCTGCATGATTTAGTGTTAAGGTCACCGGCAAAACCCTTCAAAAAGCTTTATCTTTAGTATAATTGAAATGTGTTAGGATATATGTTTTGTCTTGAGGATTTGTGAAATGATTTTAATGCTCAGCTTTTGTTACAGTTGCCACTTTTGCATCGGCTCTATCCCCTTAGTACAACTCCAACTTTGTCACTGTTACTGTTAGACCTGAGGCCTCCTTTCACCTCCTTGTAGATCATGTGGCCTGACTGAATGTTTGTGTTTGCTTGTTCTTTCTGATGCCCAGTAACAAGCATTGGGCTGACACCAGCAGAAAATGCCAGATCAGATAACAGTGAATCTGAGCTGATGCTGTAACAAATGTTCTGCTGCTTTTAGGTGATCGGTGTGGGAATATTTCACACTTTTAGAAGACCATCTTAACTGAAATTCTCAGTCGTTTTTAAAGGAAGAGATATAGGGTTGGTATATGGTGATATTCAAGGTGTCAGTATCAGGTGTTGTGTTGGGGGGGGGGGGGTATTAGTGGGGTGGCATCATGAATTACGTCTGTCGATCTTTGTTGTCTGTGGTTCAGCATTCATCAAAACCACGCCATCTCAGCCTGAACTACGAGCCGTATTGAGCCTCAGGGAGTGTAAACATCCTACACTCTCAGCTGGAGCTGAGACGGAGGCCGGGAGTGGGGTGTTTGCGCTCTCTGGCTCAGAGACGCAATGGCACTACCAAGGAAGCTCGGGCACCAACGTAAAGGAAGCCGTCTCTGCGTCACTTCTGTTCTTTCTCTGTTCTTTAGATGCAGAGAGCAGTGTTGCAGTGTTGTGTTACTGAGCTGAGTTTGGGTGGTTTGTAGAACACAGGGGAAATTGAGCTCCATTGTGAAGAGTGATGTGGGGTCTAGAGTTGAGGCTGCAGGGACTCTTTGAAGCTCTTTGACCCAGTAGGGTGGGACACCTCCAAAAATGCCTCCAAGCTCTCCCACCCAGACTAAGCTGTTGTCACGGCGACGGAGTGGCCCAAGAGGAAATGGCTATTTATATCCTCTAGAGCTCAGAGAGAGGCACCCTTCCGATGGGCGGGTCTCGACTCGCTTCCTTCTGCTGGATTTGGGCCTTTTCAGGGTCCCATGTTCTCAAAACACACACAGCACTTTACTTCGCCCAGAAATTAAATATACAAAATTTGCCCTGCACCAAGACATGTTTTATGTCCTACTTGACACTATACCTGTCCAGGATAACATTCATGCTTTAAAAAATATCAGAAAGAATGTAGAATTTTGTTGGTGTCTAAAGTTTAAGGCTGATGTATTCATGTTGGGGTTGCTTTAAAAATGACATTTACTCAAATTACGTGATATTAGGAAATAAAGAAAAAAATCATGTCATACCCGGGCAACGTTAGCTAATCGCTGAGCAGTAAACCCGTGCTTTGTGATTTATCAGTACAGGCTTTTGTTTTAGAAACACTGAGACAAGATGAGTAAGAAAGATAAGAAAGATATTTAATCTAAACAAAGTTGAATGGTCAAATGTAAGGGTTTTTTGGCACCAAATGTTGGCTGGAGATAAACAGAAACAGCAGCATAACTAATCTCTTTATGTAAATGAATTTTGGTTGAAAACATTGAAATAAGTTGCCCAGTCGCTCACCTACTGAAATAACTGCACTCACAATGGAATGAGTGATAATTCTACCAAACCAGGAATTTTACTCGCAATAAGGCCAGCCCATTTCTGCCACGTGGGTTTCATGATTATGCATGCGGATTTTGGTTAAAAAATTATTTTTAGCCAAACCAGTGCAGGTCATCTTAACTGATAGATGGTGGTCTTACTGCTTTTATCACTAAACCTTATTTGCCCATGCAATAGCACCAACAACTAAGAGAACTCTGATTCCTTGGACTGCCCCGGGTTCACTGTCCATCTCCACTGCTTCGTTATTTGCCATTCTGGGCTGCTGATTTGTTTCCTTTCCTTGTCTCTCCCTCAGTGGCAGTCAGGATGCATGTCTGGCTATTTTCTGGTTCCCACCCTCTCCCACTGCAATTATCTTGGTCCACTTTTATTCGGTGATGTCATTACTTCAACCGCTCTCTCTTACTCCACACAGTGGCAGATTGTAGGCAATTAAAGTTTGGCAGCTGTATTTCAAGCATTTGGGGCTTTTTTAAATCAATAAAACGATTGACCGGTTTAGATGAAGATCTAAGATTGGTCAAGATTATGGATATAAATTTTACAAAGCTCTAGAACTCCAGAAGGTGCTCATATTTCCTGAATAGGTCAGCATGTTGTTGTTTGTTCTATTTCATTAGTTTCCCAAGCAACAATTACTTTTTAAAAACCACAAACTTTGGGATTGTGTTAACTCCTAGAAGCAAGTTCACATGCAAGTTCTTTGCAACTTGGAGTGTGTTTTTCTCAGGTACACTAGAGGGCAGCAGAGCGCTGTTCTGGATGATGGATCAGTTAAGCAAGTCATAATTACCAATACAGAATATGAACTAATTACCAACACAGAATATGAACTTTAGAGAGTAACTTTAGAGTTACATACAGTCAACATGATTTACAGTGAAGAGTAAAGTTGGCACTGTAGTAGTTAATTCAGGATTGGTCTATGCTTTCCTTTGACGGTGCTCAACTGAATGACGGCAAGAGGAACCGGAGGGAGGTTTGCACAGAATACAGAGGAGGGGAAATGATGATGATATCACAGAGGAAGGAGATAAGAGGTGAAATCCTGTAGGCTACAGCTGAGGGTCAACAAGGCTGCTGTTGCATTTAGAAGGTTAAAATACAATTTTGCAGAGTGGTAAGTATTCATGTGTTTACTGGAAAACCCACAGTTGAGCTCACCAAAACCCTCAGCAGTTTCAGTTTGTACTTTGACATCTGAGAACAAACCAAACAGTGTCACATCTGCTGATAAATTTGCATGCAAGTTGAAAAAAGAAGAGTAAAATAATTCTAAATAAACAAATGCCTGTTTAATCAGTTCAGATGTTCAGTATATTTATGCCATGTTTTTGTTTTAGTTTCTTTATATTTGTGCATTTGCAATACATTAATTTGCCATTTTTAAAACAATTAGTAAATATATATGTTGGTACACAACGTGTAATAAAATGTTATGCTTATGATGTCTCCTTTGCTCAATAAACTTTCTTAAATTTGTAAGAGTCTGTTTCTGTCTTCTGTTGGTCAGGAGCACTTTAATACAAAGAATAAGACAAAACCAATGCCAACATCTATGCTGAACTGAGTTTCGGGGGATGTCCACCTCAGCCGAAACTGAGGAACCGAAACTCTGCCGTCTGTTCACAGAAAGACGTTTGCTAATTTTGAGCTGTTCAGGCTCAGCTGTGACCGCAGGAACAAAACAAGACTAGCTAAGCTTAGTTTAGCCAGACCATGAATACAGCCTGTATGAAACTGTGTCTGAAGTAGTTAACTTACTTAGTGGAGGGATGCATTACAGCCATAATACCAGTTATCTGTAGCTGGTGGCCTAGTGGTTAGGGAGCTGCATTTGTGATCAGAAGGCTGTGGGTTTGCATCCCAGCACTGCTAGTGGGACCACTAAGGTATCATATAGATACTGCAAGATACTGTCCCCACACAATAACTAAAGGTGCCACATATTGTAGCATAAGGTCGATTACCATGGACAATCACTTCTCTGTATTTGGAGAAAAAAATAAGAACCTCAAAACACTAACTTGACTAGGAGTATTTAAGTAATCACTAAGAGATTATCAGTTACTCGTTATGGCAAAAAGTAACTTATTTCTTTGGCCTGCAAGTCCTTGTGTTATTTTGCAATTGCAGCAAACAAATGGTGTTGATATTGCTGGTTTCATCAAAGGGGGAGGGCATTCTGGGTTGGCCCACTCAGACATCCAGTAAATCTTAATAAAAAACTATAGCATATTTAACCTTGCTGTAACTGGTTATTACTGACAGGTCATGGGAGCACTCAGCTGCTCTTCAGTCTGTTGCCCCAGTTCAGTCTCATATGCTCATTTCCTTAGTCTATAAATAGTGGTGTCAACATCAAGGGCACGCCTGCTCTCATGCTTACGAGAAAACGTACACAGCTTTCATTGTGATCAGACATTACAAGTACATGCGTTTATTTACTTTGTCAGGAAAGGCTATGGCCTTCAGACTGCACAACATGCATGAGGTTTTCACCCAAATTAATTTTCCTTGGTAGATGTTCATGCTTAATCCTCTCAGTAAATGAAGTGTCAACCATGAAGTACAATTAATATGAGGTTTCTGTCTTTCTCTTCTCTTTATACTTCATGCATGTAAACGTAGACACGCATACACACACACAAACACACACACAAGCCAGGCATTGGAGCAGCTGTGTAATGGCTGGGCTGTGCAGGCTTGATGAAGGCAGAAATATTCTTTGTCATGGCATGGCTGAAGAAAGGTCAGTTCAGTCTAGAGTGCTCTAGGGGGAAACAGTGCAGTGGAATACATCTCAATAGCCTTTCTATTAAAGTTATTTCTGTTTGTGTATGTTTATACAGTATATTAATACACCCATTATTAAAAGCAGAGCCAACTACAGCTCAACCAACTTAACCACTAGTATTTATCACAGGGATATTTAACAATACATTCTAATTTAGTGTGATTTTTTTCTTTTTTTCTTTTAAAATGCTAATGATGACCAGTTTTACTATTCTGTACTAAAAAATGTCATGGTCAACAAAATGTCATATCATTTTTCTGGAGAAAAATGTATGTTTTTTTAACATACGTTAACTTCATTGTTAATGTAAAAAGCTTTTATTCCATGAAATTGCACTATTTCTATGTGTCTATTTATTATGAAGTGTTGGCAGAATGTATATAATTGTTGGAGTTACTAGGTTATATGATATGATGGTGGTATGTTGTTAAAACATGCATGTAATATAAATTGAATATACTATATGTAAGAAGGTCATGTTCCAAAAAAGTCATGTCCCATTTTTTACTCTAATTTTATTAGCCCTTATAGTCATGTTTGAACACACCACAATTTTTTCTCTGCATATTAACCCATTCACCAAGTAAAGCAGCGCACTGCTACCAACCAAGGGTACTTCAGTGGCTACACTAGCAGTTGATTGCAGGGCCAACGCCCGAACCACTAGACCATCCCGCTGCCCCGCAACGTTTCGTGGAGTGATCACCAAAATTGGTTGTCGTTCCAGTTCAGGAACGCACATTAATTACACTCTGATCCCTCTCTTAAGTTCAGTAAATGCCTCACACCAAATGCCTGCTCCACCATTTAAAACAAATAGCACCCTTTTCCCTTATCATGCTGCAGGAGTGCTGGAGCACTGAATACACAGGGAATTCAGCTCCCTTTCCTCTATCTTTTCCAAACACATACCCACCCCACCTCCCTCCGGAACATTCCTCTCTTGCCCTGTGACTGGCGGGCCATAACAGTCTGCTAAAAGACAGCTTGAGTGTTTGAATGGTTGCTTTACAGAGCAGAGAGGTTGAGTATGTGAGCGTGAAACAGATGAAAGAAACTGAGAGAAGAGAGAGATCGCTTCCATCTCTTTGGGGAAAATGGGAATAATTGTCAGCGGGATATCCTATGACTGACAGGCCCTGGGGGTTGCCCTGTGAACTCCCTGCACCTGCTCTGGCCTTCTTTTGCTGCTTTCAGTCAGGATACGACTCTCAGTCGCTGGGCCAGTGTGCAAGGCTCCACTTCAGCAGACAAACAGGAGATTTTCAAAGCGTGCTGCTCTGCCGGACGGGTGGATGCACGGACCTAAGAGCTCAGGTAAACCTACACTCTCCTCCTTTCCAAACATGCAGCATGTATGTTGGAATTTTGCAACATGGGGAATATATTTTATTTATGCCTTCTACAAAAATGGAAGACGGTATAGAGTAAAGGCTTTAAAAAGGCTGCCGCTACTGTATCTAACCGCTGCTCTCAGTGTTGGAAGCCTGTTCAACAATCAGGGTGCCATTTGTGTCCCTCCATTACAGCTCCACAAATAGGAATGTAAAAGTAAGACATTTTAAACCTTGGTCAATTGTCCTTCACAACAGTACTGGTGTGTTTCAGAAAAATAATTAATAACCATCTTAAATATCTAGAAAACTGAATTTTGCCTTTTTCAGCTCACTGCACGTACACTGAAATAGTTATTAAAATCAGTTCTTTTTGTCCTGTATTCAACATCTCACACTTGAATTATAGACGATGAAAACATCAGTCAACTCAGAGCACAGCATTATAGGTTGAAAGTAAGTTATTTTATTAAAAATAATTTCTGGAAAACAATTTGAATTTGAACATAACTCTGTTACTTTTAACCATGGTACTCATTTAAAGAGTAGGCTCCTGTCAGCAAAGAAAGGTGGGTTGACACAGTTTTGAATGACTGATGCTTATTTGTCACACTGTTGAAATAATAATGTTGTGGAATCACTTATTTAAAGATGCAAATTCATGAAATTCAGTTCAACACTGAGATGTGTGATTATTAAGGCGTGTGGTTTGTTTGATGCCTTCGGCTGGTAAAGATTTTATTCAGTAACTGATGATTTCAAAACCAATGATTTCACGTAAATAATTCTAGCTACATTAGTACGGAGTTTTGACAGCTTCCTAACTCTATACATTAGCTTCACACTTCCGGAGCCAAAGTAAAGAAGAAAACATACAACATGTCTTGGATGCTTGACTACATTTGTAGCAAAAACTACATACTGACTGACTGTATGAAGTATCACACATTACACTAGTTTTATGGTCATTATTTATGAATACCTGTATGTAATAATTATTACATTAAACCTGATTAAAAGTGATTAAAAGTAGAAAAAAACCTGGGAAATGAATATCTATAGAATAAGACTAAAAGACTAGAATCTGAGTATTATTGTATTGTTTGCATGCTGTCTGCTGCCCTGCCACCAAAGAGATACTGTATTTTTGCATGTAGCAGAATGCATGTTGTTAATCGTGCCGAGTTGTGCTACGATGCTCTCAGCCAGCTAATTGAAAGAGACTATGGCAGAGTGCATACATACACACACACACACACACACACACACACACTCTGAGTCACAGGGAGTCTGAGTATCCACTCCACATTCAGAGACAGTACACAAGGCTGCCGCCTCATTCTGTCACTCTCAATCAGCACAGCCATCCTGCCTTCCCCACAGCACGCTTTACTGCTTAACACACGCCAGCACACACGCCACACAGCTGGAGCACAAGATTTTACCCAGTGCACTTAAGCCAGTGCTTCACTATCTGCACTTACTGTAGCAAACTGTACTTCCCCCACAGAAACGACTTCTGTCACATTCACTAACCACAACATATACAGTAGAGAGTGTCCTTAGAGGACTGGAATAATCACACAGGCACTCTGCTCTAGATTCTTACATTACACCCCATGTTCTTCACATCTAGGGCCTGGATGTTTGATTAAAAATAGAAATGATACATCGGTATGTGGTAATTTGTGTCAGTACATCGTGCTGGAATTACAAACAACTGGCACTTAAGAACAGCAACAAAAAGTTTACTTGGTTTGTTGGACTTACTAAATAGTTCACACTGCAGCGGACCCTTTATTTCTTATACCAGTTCAAGCCTGAGAGTTTAAACATTCCCAGTGTCTCCAGCCGGGCAGTTTGTAATCATTTTTGTGGCATAAAGTGTATGCATGGAAATGAAATTGAATTAGTAACCAAATAATGAAAACCACAGGTATCTTTTTCACCACACTGACATTCTTACCATCCAACTCAAATCATTGTCTATAACTGTGATTAGTTAATTAGTAATTAGTTCATTAGTTAATTGGAATGTAGATTCATGTTTTATAAAAAATAATAAAAGGCACAGGTTGTCTTAAGTAGTGGTCAGGTTGCACAGGTTGTCTTAAGTTTAGATTTTAGAGTTACGTGTTTGTCCTTTGTAGAATGCAGGTTGGGTTAAAAAGTGGTAAAGAGGATGTAGCTTTAACTTTAGCCTAAACCTAGGTGTTATTGTATAATGTGAGGTGCCACACAGTTGGCATTTCTTAACAATGAGAAATACAGATATATTTTTAATGTTAATGTTTTCCCAAACTAAATGTGTTGTAAGAAAATGTGAAAATATGACTGTAGTAAATAACTGTATAGGATATCAACTACTCTTCCTTCTGCACTGTCCCTCTGATTCACAGTTAGTTTTTGATATGTAATTTTTCTGATTACTGCAGTAATCATGTATAATGTTCCCTTTATAATGCGGACAAGAATGCCTTTTAAAATATCAGTATTGGTTTTTGGGGTATTAGCTGTGGTATTATTCGCCTTGGGAGTAATAATAATCATTGGTTCTATAGAATTAATTACTGCTTTCAGGTATCTGTCATTTCCAGTTCATGATCGATTTGAGACAAAATCCCATGTGTCTGAAGGTATAGGGTTCACTGCATTCTGTATTACAATACCATATATCCTATTGCATTTCCAGTATAGTAAACATATAGCACTTGCACTATAAAAGGGGTTAGTGGAAGACAGAAGAGCGCTACATGAGATTTGAAATACACAATCCCTGCACAATTCCAACAGCTACACAATTCCTGCAGACCTGCAGTGAGAAGCTCAGCAGCGAAGACCTCCTGAGGCTGCTGAGTACAGAACCGCAGGAGAACTGAACCAGGTGTGTCTCTGACAGCAGTCTCCAGCTGTTTCTCTGACAGGTAGCCCAGCACACACCCACACAGGTGTGATGGTGACAGGTGATAGAAAAGGGCCAGTGATACAGTGACAGGTTGACAGGCATTTATAGTGCTCCCACAGATACTATCTATCTGTCTGTCTGTCTGTCTATCTAATCTATCTATCTATTTATCTATCTATCCATCCATCCATCCATCCATCCATCTCTCTATCTATCTATCTATTCAGACTTCAAAGATACAACATGGCATACTACAGACTCTGAGCTAGATGTGTCATTTATGTCCTCTCAGCTACCTAAACCTTTGAGATCTGTAAGCATTTAAAGATTGTATACATAAAGAATAATGTAAAGTATTGAATTTGTAATTATAGGTATATTCACACCATGTCTGATTTTTATGGATAGAAACACCCAAGTTTTAAAAAGGAACAAGGATACATTGCATCCTAAACTGACAGAATGAAATGCTTTAATTGGAGCCAGTCAGAGCTCTGCTGTCATGGTTGCCATCTCAAATTTAACGAATAAAGAACATCGAGTGAATTATATTACTTTCTCTTCTGTCTTCTCCCTACATTACTTTTAATGCCAAACTATCTTATAAGTTTAGCACCACTGTTCACACAATGTAAAAGGCAGCAGGCATCTTCAAATAAAGAAAAAAACCGAAAAATACATATATAAACAAGCAGCGTTATTCATGTGGCTGTTACATGTGCTGACCTTACAGTGAACTCGTGTTAATTTCTAGATTTCTAGTGTTAATGTGCATCATGTTACATAATATGTACAATAATCACAATACGTGACTAATGAAAATGCATTATTGCCTCTTATTGCTTCTGCCAGGACTGGCTTTTATATCCCCATATAAGCACACACAACATTAGTATCAATTTCCTGACGTAGCTGCACTTTATTACAGCTGGAGACCATAAAAAGGACCCCTCGAAAACTCACATTATCCTATATAAAACATTATAAAACACCACACAATAAATACCACACCAACGATTGATATGGAAGAGTAAGAAAAAGACAAAGTCTATTCAGCCCATTAATGCAATAGGAGTTGGCAGAAAACAGATGGCTGTGTGCTCCCCACAAACTGTGCAAGATCAGTTTGCAAAATGTACCTGTACCAAGAAGACGTTCACACAAACACAGTCTCATCTATCCACACATACACACACACCCACAGTGGAAAGCAGGACAGGGTGCAGCCATCATGTCCATACAGTGCTCATTATAAGCCTTTCATCAGGAGTTACCCTTCCTTTGTGCCAATTTGTGTCGGAAAGGTAGACGTTCGAGCAAACTCAAAAGTTTAGAAAAAGTTATGACTGCCTTTTATCCAGGAATAAGTCAAGCGAAGAAGATTAGGTAATATAAACAACACATGGAACATATGGAATTGTCAGATGTTTTAAGCAATACTTCAAGTATTTTGGAAAGAACATGTTGGAAATGATAATATGACAATCTACTGTTTTTTTTTAGCAGTAATTTGTCATTAAAGCATCTGCCTCAAGATTGGATGATTCTGCACATAGGAGTCATTCTGGATCTTGATTTTATTTGAACGCATTTCTCAATTGAAAAAGAAATATATATGAATGCATTTTCTGTATGGACATTTCTGTTCGTTTTCTGAATAGGCTACATACTGAATCCAAGCCTTTGAATAAGAAGGTATTCACAAGTTATAAAATACTAGTCAAACACTAATGTGAAGAGAATGATCGCTTAAATATCTCACAGGGGAACACATTTGCTCTCTTAGAGGTTGGCGACCTGATTTTTATACTGGATCAGTCAATATTCTCCTGATTGTACTGAAACAGCGCTGAAATGGGCCAAACCAGCAAGAGCCAGTGCATATACAGAGGCACTTCATATTACAAGACATTACACCAACTTAAAAGATGTGGTTCACACTCATGCACGCACAAACCAACACTCACAGGTTCCCATCCAACAACAAAACCACTATCATCTAGAAATACTTGTATTCACACATACTTCATGATGATATGTTTGTACCATGAGTCATGAATGTAGAATAATGTTGCTCTATCTGAGAAATAGTCTGAGCTCAAAAGCACATACAGTCAGGGGTGGGAGGATATTGTGAACAAGGAGTATTGATACATTATTTAATTACAGAATATTTTGAGCACTTAGATAAATTGAGCGCTTCGTTAGACCAACAATGTACCAATTTTTCGAACGTTGTTATCTTAACTGTGATTTGATTCGATATAAATGACTGAAATGAAATGTAAATTAAACAAAACAGAAAATCTATTGTTTTGGAGAGATATTTTCCAGTAAAAATGTTGTGCAATATCTTAATCACAACAGAATCGTATCATGGCTCAGGTTTCATGATAATATTGCACAGAGGAGGCCTGTAAGCGTTTTTAACCCCTAGATACAATATCACACAGAGGAAGACTGGATAGTCCAAGGTGCAAAACATACACGTACATAAAAGCACGCAATCAGGTTTGTTGTCCCACATATTTACATCTGTGTGTGTGCTAAAGTTTCATCAAGATATTCAGGAAAGAAGATTAAAATTAGGAGTCATCAGCTTACACTGTGAAACTGTAAACTGTAAAAAAAATCTAATGGACTTCAGCAAAAAATAAATAAATAAAAACAAACAAAAACAGTTATAAATTGCTGATAGCTTGTCGCTGAAAACCAAGGCAGGGAATAATATTGCTTTAGGCTAAGCCCAATCCATGTCCTCAAACTGAGCTAAATCCTAATACGGCTAATTCCCTGAATCCCCCATTCTGTTGCTCTTAAAGAGGGTCAGTTTCAATGTATTCCTCTATGTCAACCCTTCCACGGCCCTCTGGAAAGCTTCTGGGAAATTTCGCCGTCTTCCACTCCCCTACTTCTCTTCCCTGCAACTCCCCCTTCTCTAACCTAGGGCTATTCGGACTCCCTTGCTTAGGAGACCTAGCTTTATTTGTGCTCCAGTCCACTGCAGGCTCTGCTTTGCCACCCCTGCCCCCTGGAAGATGTCTCCTCTTGGGAGGCCCCCAGATGAAGTGCTCAGGGGGCTGGTAATGGTGCTGGGCGAAGCGTAGCAGGGCACGTCTCTGGCTGTGCGCCCGCACTGTGTACACAAAGTACTCAAGCGCACTGTGGCGCATGTTGGGGAGCGTGCCCTCCACCAGAGCCTCCCGCAGAAGCAGCCGTACCAGGGGGGGTTTGAAGTTTTCAAAACCAAGCTCGCCCAAACTCTTCAGAATCCGTGTGATCCGTAAGTAGTTGTGCTGAGACCTGCATGGAGGAAAACATTATTTACATGGACCCAAAATATGAGGAAAAGTAGGACTGGACAATATAAAATATCATATTATTACTGCATTGATGAACGCTTGATGTAATATGGTTTGCATTTGGGCAGGATTAACAATATCAAATGAATACTTTGATCACTTGTTTGAAGGTCTTATCTCATCAGACCTCCTAGAGAAACTCCTGGGAACATCTGATATTAGTTAAAACACCCACAGCACACACTGTGACTGTGATTGTGTATTTAGCTTTTATTAACTTTGAGATCAATATTATATTTAGAGTTAAAGGGGTTAAGGTACAACATGGACATTTCCCTTTTTTATCAGATCTTGGGAGCTAATTGAAACTAATGAAGGATGGTCTCTGAACAGCAGCGCTAGCTAAGAGTCAGTACAGACATGATAACAGATTGCATATCTCTGATATGTCTGTAAGAGCCATTATGAGCGTGCCTCATCCATGGTTCAGGCCTGGGGCAATAACACACAGACAAACAGACACAAACAATATCTCCTCGCTTTGTCCTGCAGTCTGCTGCACTGCAAGTTCCCTCTCTATGAACATGTTCCATTGGTCTGTCTATTAACCCATCCCATCCTCTTCATTTCAATCCCTCTTAAACTAACTGTCAGCCTTCATATCAACAGTTTCTGAATCAGCCTGGGTTATTGACTGTTCTCCAAGAGTGTGCCCGCTTCCGCCAACTGAGTGCATGAGTAATGTGATGCTACAGTTAGGTTCATTGACACTGAGGCACTGACACAGGATGTTGTCAATACTCTGTAAAGCTTTTCTGTGTGAGTGGAACACACCAGAAATAACAGAGGGTTAAGATTAAAGAACGGAGCTACAAATTGAAGAGAAGGACAAGTGGACAATACAATGGATCTGGAGCAGGGAGAATCGAGTGGAGGACCACGCACACTTATGTTTTCAACAACATTCAATTAACAACCAGAGCAGTGTAGATCTATCTGCACATAGTCTTGTTATTAATCCTTCAGTAGTCTGGAGTTATTGCTGCTGTTTTGCTACACACATAATTTGAATTACATAAAATGGAAGGCAGGATGAAAAAGCCAGGCAGAGTTTGGGGAAAAGATGCCTGGTTCCACTCTTACTCATTCAGATGCTGAAAGCGGTCCTGCCAGTTCGCTGCACGGGCTACATTTCCATTCTTATCTAGAAGCTTGATCCCAAAGAAGTCCAACATGATAGTGTACGCCAGCAAGAAGCGTCGCTTGGCCTCTCGTGTGTTTTGGAATTCCTGTTGACATGATTCCCAAGAATGGCTCTGTTATCAGTCAAATTTGCAGAACACCACCAAATTGCTTAAATAAGAGACATTCCATTAAAGAAACCATCATCTCTTATTGTGAAAGAATCTCAATGTTTTTCAATGTTTTTAAGCTTCATTCGTTACCTTGATCTCGTCCTGAGTAAGTTCCTGGGCATAGAAATTGAGGCCTTGCTCCCTGAGTGGGAAAAGCCTGGAGAGCAGAGATGAGAAGAGAAGAGAAAAGAAGAAAAAGGAAAGAGAAGATTCATTTATCCATTTTCTGGGACATTTCTCCTAACCAAGTCTTAGGGAGAGCTGGAACCTATCCTAGTCATTATAGAGAGGTAGGCAGTGAAAAACCTGGACAGGTTACCAGTTCATTACACACCTGATACACAGATAAATGCGTTCATGCACACAGTGTAGGGCCAATTTAGCATCTTCAGTACCTAATGTACCTAATGTACCTAAGAGCACCTGGAGGAAACCCACACATAGAGAGAGAGAAAAACTCCACACGGAAAGAACCAAGGCCACCCCGGCCAAGAGTGTAGAAGAGTGTGAGGGTAGTTTTCATTTAGAAAAAGAACATTAAAATAAGGTTTGAATATGAGGTTTGAATGTCCAACACAGTGCATGTACAGTATACCTCACTTCACCTCTTCCACACATGGACACTCACTCACTCACTCACTCACACACACACACACAGGCACACACTCAGTGGCTACGTGACTTATGGCTTCCTCTATTCGCAGGCGATGAAAGCATTGATGAGCCGACTCTCCCCTCTAATAAATCCAGCTGGAATGGGAATGAGTGACTTTCACCAGGACACAGGGAGGGAGGCGGCAGAAAGAGAGGACGCGGTAAAGGGCAAACTTCCTCCCTGTCAGCTGTTCGATTCCTTCCACTGCTAGCCATTAAACAGCTTACAAAGGACAAGCCTGTGACCCAGGCTCTTTTGTCCCCTCCTCTGCTTCCCCTCGCTCTTTTTCTCTCCAACAGCCCAAGCAGTCCTGGCTGGTTGCCTGCTGCACTGGGCAAGCCTCCACTGCCATCTCATATTAATTCAATTAACAAAGACAACACTAGCAAATCGTCTGCACCCGCTCAGTTGTGTTTTGAAGCTCGCTAATTGATATTATGCAAACAGTCCTCAGCTTTGTCAGCAGCGAGAGTGAGAAGATGAGAGTGTTGCGGGTGGGGGTGATGGAGATTGCTCTGGTGTGCCAGGCCTGGCGTTGTTCTGCTGATTTGTGCAGGGCTGTTGCCTCGGGACTCAAAAGCAAGCACAAGGTCTTTCACCTCCACTCTTCACTCATCTGGTCTGGGACTGAGACTCCAGGTGCCACTTTCTCACCTCTGGCACAGGTGATAATAATACATAGCACATTATGTGCAGAAGCAAACTTAACCCTTACAAGTCCAGAGTGCAATCATTTTGCTGTAGATTTAAATGCTGAGATTGCATAAGGATTAACATAATCAGCTGTGTGATTAATTACATCACCCTTTAAATCACATTCTGTATAAGGCAGATTTTCAATCTTGTATGCAAGACACTAACCTTTCATCCAATTCATTTGGATTCATTTCTTTTTCTACCTCAAAATAGTACGAAACAATGTTATCCAGCTGTTTTGTTGTGTTTGACCCCATGTGGTCACTTCATCTGGATTGCATCCTGATAAAATTTTAGCTGCCTGTGTTTACACCTGGTGGTCAAACGTCTCTCCAGTCAACCAGTTTTGTGGCTTGACTATTACACGTTTATGTGGCTTGGCCTCATCCAGATTTAATTCGAATACTCAAGACACAAGAAGATAGCGTGACCAGTTTTAACGGGGTCTTTGTTATAAGAATGGATAATGGAATGGCAGAAACTTTGTTACATCTATGGGTTTGTCAAAAAGCAAATACATTCAACAAATGTACTTACAAAGCAGTGTCTAAAGTTTTTTTGGAAGGGAGAAATTGTGTAAATTTGATTTTCAGAGTTTCCCTCAAAACATTGTTTGCTAGTTGAGTGTTGCATTTTATGAATTTTTTTCTGGGTAACATGGCAAAAATGATTGTGTGTCCTTGTTTTAGTTTAATTCTGTTTAAAATGTCCTAAAAAACAAGACCTTACCACTGAATATAGGTGTGATTGTGCTCAAGCTTGTCATAGTCTCCCTTCCACTTAGTGAGTATCTCTTCAACATATATTCCTGCAAGGAAAGACACAAAACCTAATGTCAAAAGGCAGTAACAAAATAAAGCAAGATTGTAGACAGTCATGTAAGGCATTGATTAATATGTGACAAAGAAAATTATGTCAGATATGACAGATAGCTTGGATATGTATATAGGCACTGGTTGAAGGACAGCAGACTAAATTTCAATAACACGACACACTGACAGAGCTCTGTGTGTGTGTGTGTTTGTGTGTGTGTGTGTGTGTGTGTGTTTGTCTTGGCAAACATTTCTGTATGGGCGTGCTCATGTCCTGCCCTTGCCCCAGCTGCTGGGAGGCAGTGGTTATGTGGTCCTGTGTTTACATTACAAATCCAATGAATTCTCCTTCCCAAACAATACCTCTACAGACAAATCGATGACTCCTCCTCTAATAAAACACCTTCTGAAGATGAGCAATATCTGCCTGAAGACACTTCAAGGAGAAAGGCTGCTTAGGCTGAACAGACCTGCTGTTATGTGATGTTCTATGGCTGTTCTACACCAGTGATTAATGGATTGATCATAATTACTTTACCATATGGATGAAAGTTTGCAATGACAGCCATCAAACTAAAGTTTGTGATAAAAACAGATTTCTTTACAAAACACCCAGTCTTGTCAAGTGTGTTTTCTGCCACAATGCCAGTTAAAGTGCAGTGCAAGCTGCTTTCACAGCATCAAGAACAAACGGTTCTGATAACATCAGCACTCAATCAAGCAGCAATCAATCAAATACACTGGCAAACTGTTTAATGAAAAATACTGAAAAGTGCTGGTGAAGGGTTAAAGCAATGTCAGAGGAAAGTGCAGCACTAGCTAGGGCTGAGGGCAGCAGGTTAAACACTACCCCTTCAGCAAAACATATCGAACCACCTCCGATTAAATTTCCTGTATGTCAAACAAACATGGACCCTCTAACAGCTGACCTGCAAAGTCTCACATTATACCTTTAACCCCTTAACACTCTCACAGAACCATGCACTGCAAAAGAACGTGTTCTAACTCTAAAACATGAATTAACTGAACATTCAATAATAAGGCAGCAGAACAAAAATCAATGTTACATATGTTTTATTCTGTTATGGTATTATTTGAAGTTCAGCCCAGACACTAACTTAAACATCTAACACATCTGACAGTGTAACTGAAACCACTCATCTCTATATAGAACTTATATATCACTTCGAGGTAATTACCACATCATTAATAGTAGTTCCTGATTAATAAGTTTTAAGATTCAGTGTGTAGTGAGATGTTTTAGGGGTTAAGTCTACACTTTAGGCTACCGCTTCAGACAGTGGTATCTACTCTAGAACTCTGTCAACTGACACTTCAGAAAGAAGGCCTCCTGCTCTCTTCAGGTACAGGGAGTTGTGAGAAAGAGTGCGATAACAAACATGTACTTACCGTCTGGTACCAGAGGAATTTTATTCAGGTAGAATCTCAGATTGCAATACTCGTTTGCCTGTCGAGGCTCTTTGTAATTCTGGGTAGAGATAACAGGAACAGGATGAGAGTGGCTGTAAACCCTAGATCTACATGAACCTGGAGAGAGCGAGTGACACTCCAGGCAAAACATCTGTCATCTGGAGGTCATTTCATGTGCTGTAAACTGATATGAACAACCTTCAACACATCACTAACTGTATTAACACTACATTGATCACCATCATAATGTATCACACAGTCTTTAGTTTGGGCTGTTATGATAACTTGATCAAGCTTAGTTACTTCAATATCAGTTAAAATGCACCCTCTCAGTGAATCAGGAATAATTACTTGGAAGTTCCATGAGGAAAAAGCATGTCACAAATACTTCAACTGCTCTCCCTAACAAGAAGACACAGAGTGTGGTGGATATTCACATATAAATTATTATTTATGAAGTTGCCTTGTTTGTCTTTCTCCAGTAAAGTATTGTAAATGTATTATAGGCTGTTCGTGTCACTGTATTGTCCACCTGTACTGTTTGCAAAATCATGAATACATAGGAAATTGTTCCAAAAAACACCAGTGTCTTAGTATTGAGTGGTTGATATGGGATTGTGAAGAAGCTGGGAAAAGAGTGGGTGAATGACTATGGAAAAGAACTACAGTAAATATCACTATACCGGATAACTATGGCGGTACTTGTACAGGTCCTTGGCAGCATAATAACTTCTTTTCATCTTAGTGGACGACTCAGCTGTGTCACCGAACTGAGAAAGGGAGAAAGGGAGAGAGAGAGAGAGAGAGAGAGAGAGAGAGAGAGAGAGAGAGAGAGAGAGAGTGAACAGTAGGCAGAAAAGAATGCATGAATGAGCTCACTTATGAGTATCAGTGCTGACCTATACTGTCAGTGCATGTCCCCAAAGAGATGCAGGAGATTGGACTTGAGGATTTCCATTTTCCAGGAACCCCTTGTTGGCATTTTTACCAGCCCAATGCTGAATTCAAGCCCATGGCTGGGGGTCATCAGTGGTCAACCGCGCGAAACCGTGCTCTGTACTGCAGAACATTTGTTTTAATGGCTGAACGGACCTGATAAACTAAAGTGTGCTCCAAGACGAAAGCCGTCATAAACAGCTTTCTCATATATATTTGCCATCACTTGATATATAAATGTAAAAGAACAAGGTTGATAAAATTGCCAGATAAAGACTAATGAGAACTGTATGCAGATGTGGGTCTTTTTCAGTGTTTCAGAATAAAAGCTGGTATCAATGACTTTTTCCCCTTCACATATACAATCTTCCCTTCAGCTGGGTATAGTGAAAAGGTCAGATTTAACAGAGTTCAGTCTCAGTGACCCCAAGCTTAAACCGTCATTGTGTGTAAAGCGTGAGGGAAATGCAATGAGTGGGGAAAAAACGAGCAATGCATGAATGAATGGCTCCAAATCAGCTTACAAAATGCTACAATAACCCAAGATGCTCACACGCGGCAGAAGGGAAAATGGGACGTAGCATGTCTTAATTAGTCATTATCAT
Organism: Hemigrammopetersius urotaenia; assembly: GCA_037974485.1. NCBI lineage: Eukaryota > Metazoa > Chordata > Actinopteri > Characiformes > Alestidae > Hemigrammopetersius > Hemigrammopetersius urotaenia. The sequence continues at coordinate 16,858,059 of JBBPDC010000149.1, read as the reverse complement.
TTGCCGAAACGGCACAGATATTCAATTTCAGTCTTTTTGGAATTAGTTTGACATTGGTCATGCTTTGGAGAGCACCACAATGTGAAACAGCACAAGTGCACATTGTTCTCTTGATTTTACTGAAAAGATCAGGCGTGAAGAATCTGGCCACCAAATAAGCGTTCTAATTATAGCAGCACTTGCCCTCGCGACCCATTTCCCTTCTCTCTGTAATTCGCTCCTCTCTCTGCTCCTCCAGAGGAGATCCATGTGAATACTGGTGATGAGCAGTACCTGCTGGAAGCTCTCCGTCCTCACGGAGCATCTGGTCGCTTCTCCCGGGTTCAGGCTGTCGGAGGTGCCGCTGTCCTCCTCCACTCCAGGCGGCTGATCTTCACTCTCCGAGTCCGTTTCCCATGTCGAGTCGCACTCCTCCACGGTGCCGGGCTCCTTGTACCTCAGCCCACCCATCAGATTGCCCATTTAAGCCCACTGTGCTCCTCTCCCCCCTGCAGCCTACATGCTGCCGTGCAGCGCGGCCGTGTGCTCCAGCAGCCCCGCGCGCCGCTCTTTATTGCGCGGAGGTTTCCACCGGGGGCGCGCCACACGCGTGCACGCCTCTCCGCGTGACCAGGCCAAACGGGAGCGCGCCTCGTCAGCAGCAAATGAGGAACGGACCCCGTCAACCGTCAAAAAGAAAAAAGTGGAGAGAAGCAGAGCTCCCGTCCACAGACACGCGCCTCAGCGCATCATTAAACTTTCAGTCACACCTTTAACATCAGGTCCTGAAAAGTCAAAGGTTGATTAATAACAACAGCTTTGGAAGGACTGTGTGTGTGTGTGTTGTGTGGTTAGTGAGCTGGGCTAAAGAAATATCCGCTGTACGTTGGCAAAAATTTCAGTCACCAGACGTACTTTTCATAGTGAAGCACTTGGCAAACCTGAAGCCCACCACTGAGGAATTACAGAGCACCCACCCACAGACGTTTCAGAGCCTCATTAAACTTTCACTGACCCCCTTTTACATCAGGTCCAGTAAAGACAAGGGTTGATTGATCAGAACAGCTTTGGAAAGGTTGTGTGTGTTTCTGTTTGTGTGTGTGTGTGTGTGTGTGTGTGTTGGGTAGTAAGAGGATTTGCTGGACTAAGGGAATGTCCTCTGGAAGTTGGCAAAAAAAAATCTGCCACTAGACGCACTTTTCAAAGTGAAGCACTGGGCAAACCTGAAGCCCATGCCTGAGGAATTATAGAGCTCACATCCATGGACGCAGCCCCTCTGTGCTTAATTAAACTTTCACAGAACACATCAGATTCAGTCAAGCCAAGGGTGGATTGTCCACAACAGCTTTGGAAGTGTGGGGGTGTGTGTTGTGTGGTTAGTAAGCTAGGTTAAAGAAATGCCCACTGGAAATTGGCAAAAATTTCAGCCACAAGGCGTACTTTTCAGTGAAGGATGGGGAAAACCTGAAGCTTGAGTAATTACAGTACAGGTAAAATTCTGGTATAGAACACAGTGGGTAGTCTTAGGCAGAAAAACGTAAAAACTATTATTTCTAAAGGCAGGGCTCCAAGGCGACTAGATTTTTAAAAATTTGCCTCAGGTTTTTCTTCATTTCTGTCGCCAATGGCGATTGTCTCTCAAAACCAAGAGAAATTAAAATAAAAGTACAAGAAAAGTGACATCTCATCATGTGCAGATCCGCTCAACCCGAGTCGTTCCTACTACACTATCACGTGATTAGTTATGGAAATTTCGGGTCTTTTTAATGACTCGGATTATTTGGATCAGATCACTAGAAGATCTCGCTCCTTTGGCTCCCTAACGCATAGACAGACTGGGAGTGTCATGCCATGTTTTGGTTTTTTCTGCTTTCTGTTTAACCTGTTTTCTGTTTAACCTGTTTTCTGTTTAACCTGTTTTCTGTTTAACCTTATTCCAACATTAGCTGAGGAACCTGAGTTCTGTTAGTCTTGTTTTATGTTTTAGTTCCAGGAGTCATGTATCTGTTCTGTCCTGTTAAGTCTCTGAGTCCCTGGTTCTCCTGTTCACCCTCATGTTCATGCCTGGCCCCTTGTCCCTGCCCAGTATCTGTGATCCTGTCTGCTCTGGTGTTTAGGTAGGTATACCCTGTGTCTCTATCCCTATGTTCCCTGTTCATGGTTGGCCTGCCCCCACCTTGCTCTGTCTCTGCCTTTCTCCCGGTTCCTGTGTGTTCCTGTTCTGTGTTCCCCTGGTTCCGATGTCAGTCCTGTTCTCTGTTGTGTTCTCCCTGATTCCTGGTTTCTCCCTGGTGTTCCCTTGTAGACCCACTAGGGGTCCTCCTTGCCCCTGTCTGGCCCTTGTTCACCTGTCTTGTTGTCCTGTCGTCCCTTACACCTGATGTATCCTCCTGTGTGATTACCTCCTGTCTCCTATTGGTTCATGTCCCTGTCTGTTTTGTTTAAAGGTGTGCACCGTGTCTTGTGAAGACACGGTGGTATTGTATTGTTACTGTGTTGTCCTATGTGTCAGCCCCTCTCCCTTGTTCTCTGTGAGTACTCCTAGTCTGATCTGTTTTCTGTTTTCGTTGTATGGCCCTCGTGCCAGTTTGTGTTCTCGAAATAAACGTATCAAGTGCAACATGGCGGTTTCCTCTGGTGCTCTCAGCCCACTCACACGTCAACAGGAGGGGAACGTGACAGGGAGACGCCGCAATCACCGTTCCCAGTTCACACGATACGTCATCAGGCAGCCATACTGTGCGTGGCGAAAGCATTGTGTAAAGTAATACAGGTAGACGTGGTTTTCTGATGAAAATACAATAAGACTCCGTGACAAAAAAAACAAACATTTTATTGTATACACATGGGCTTAAGACATAATTTCTGAAAACATTTCACTCATTCATTTCTCTCTCACACACAATATGTAGTTGTGTTATATCTATCTACATATCAGAATTGCCTTACACAGCTTTTTCAGTGTGTTGCCACTGTGTAACACTGTTTAGTCTGGGAGTGTGGTGCAGCCTTATTTCATGGAAGACTGACACAACTGAAGACAAGAGCTTAAAATGATGGTTGTCAATTCAAAACTGTGGCCCGGACAGACTGATGTCGTGATTTCGTTCATGCTTTAAACTGGGACTGGAGACCATGTGCTGTGACATTTTTTTTGCTTAAATCACATTTGACAGAGATTGGGCCTAAAAAAATCATTTGGCTTCCAAATCTTTTGTGTTTAGGAGCCAATGGCGCCTAGGGTTTTTATTTTGTCTGAAGCCCTGAAATGTGAAAGAAGTGGATATATGATAGTTCTGTACAAGAATACTTAAAACTTTGTGTACAATAAATTCACCTATGAATGAAACCTTGTAAGTGAACAGGTTAGTTGGATGTTCTTGGTGGGACCAGTCTTAGCCTGGCGGTGCCACTGCTATTTAGCTGTGCTAAATGGAACCTTGTCAGCAACAGCACTGTGATCAGAAACACTCTGTTTCTGGCCCTAGTGGTTAGGGCATTCGCCCTGCGACCAGAAAGTCTGGGTTAGATTCCCAAGACTGCTGGGCACCGCTGAGGTACCCTGAGCAAGGTACCGTCCTTCCCATAAATATTACATTTCACTTTCACACATACATCATCAGATTGGAACATAACACTTTCTATCTAGTTACAGAGAACATCTGTTGCCCCCTCCTTGCAGACCTGTCCATAGAACCAGGTGCCTGTCTATAGGTTCTAAAGACTCCCAGGAAAAACAGGTAAGTGCATTCACCTTTTACATACACATCTTAGTTCATAGCAAGTCCTGATAGGGAATTATGGTGATGAAAAGATGCCAGCTCACCATCTCGCCATCCCTCCATTATCTTTACCCTAACCAAATTTGAAGTGAGCTTTATTGTCATCTCATATACCAAATGCAAGTATACAGAGAGACAAAAGGGCGAAGATCAGTGTACACATAGTGCAACTGACATAAGACGTTGAACCGGGGTCATGGAGCCTATCCTAGTGTTCATAGGGTAAAAGGCAGAGAAACAGCCTGGACATGTTGTCAGTTCATTGCACAGAAGATACACACACACACACACACACACACACACACACACACACACACACACACACACTCACATACACACTCACATACACACACACACACAGCAGGGCAATTTAGCATCTCCAACTCACCTCTTCTGGACTATGGCAGGAAGGACTAAGATCTTGCTGCTGTGTTAAAAATGTGGTAAAAAAGAAATATTAAAATCTCTCTATGGTCATCTTCAATTAAACATTGGTATGTCAAGCTATTTAAACACAGACATTTTTATTATGCACTTTATATAAAAACTGTGCCAAAAATCATTTTCATATATAAGAAGGTGTTTACCATTTTTTCTTTTTAAATACTGTTCTGAATTGGTTCCTATTTCATGTTATGTCATACTATAAGCAAGCAATTTTGTAATATTTCAGGCTAGATTTATTTGCCTTCTGAACCAAATATATTGGAAAAAATATGTTAAAAAAAATTATATATGTGTCAAAATTGAAATGCTTGGCCACCCTTTCTGGTGATTCATAGTGTTGTTTTGTAAGAGGTTAGAGCTTACTTGGACTCATTAGGCCCTCATTAGCCATGTGCTTATCTAAGCATCTGAATGAGGATGTAAAACCAACGATTACTGATCCTTACAAAGCAAGAGAAGACTACAAACTACATATAAACACTTCCTGTTTGTAGTTTTTACTGCCTGAAATGAAACATATTAAAGATAACTGCTTTAAAGTCAATACAAAATCTGTACGGAATAGTGATGCACTGGCTCCTTATGCTGTATTTTTTAAACATGGAAATGCCACCATAAGGTGATTTTAACTGTGATCTCTTCACCCTAAAGTCCATTTCCGAGGAAGGCAAAACAATCAAGTGCTTTGGTCTGATGAAACAAAATGTAACTCTCTGGCTTTGATCATCAGTGGTACATTTACAGAAATAAAGGAAAAATATTCCAACAAAAGAGCACAGAATGGTACCAGGCAGTGTGTTATAGGATGGATCTGATATGCTTTGGCACAGGAAATGTTGAGTGGATAGAACAGAAAAAAATGAGCAAATATCAACAAATCCTGGAAGCTAATGTGCCAAAGTCAGTAGAAACTGGAGCAAAAAAGGTTGGATAGTGCAACACAATGCATGATGTTAGCTGCTGGTCCTGATCATGTTGGCATGGTCAGATCCCACTGTAGACCTGACTAAGCAGGCTAGATATGGAGAGCACCGGATGGATTCTGTTTGGATTTTTTAAAAACTTTTACACTTATTCTAGGTCAGTACTTCCCAACCCTGGTCCTGGAACCCCTGCGCATGTAACACTATCCATGTTTTAACAAAGCCACATGGGTAGCTGATTAGTTGGATAAACACTATTTAAAATCTTTTTGCAATTTTTTTTCTCTAAGATTCCTTTCATCTTCTCTTTATGATGTCACTGTATATGTATGGAATGCATGAGAATATGAGAGACAGAGTGAGAGAGAATAAAATAATGAGAGAGAGAATGACATAGAGAATGACAGAGAAAGAGAGAATGACAGAGTGAGAGAGAGCGAATGAAAGAATGAGAGAGAATAAGAGAATGAGAGAGAGGGAGCGAGAGGGAAAGAGAGAGAGAGAGATAGAGAGGGAGGGAGAGAGAGAGACACAGTGAGAGAGGAAGTGTGAGGGAAAGAGAGAGAGGGATAGAGAGAGAGGGAGAGAGAGACAGGGAGAGAGGGAGCGAGAGGGAAAGTGAGAGAGAGAGAGAGATAGAGAGAGATGGAGAGAGAGACAGTGAGAGAGGGAGCGAGAGGGAAAGTGAGAGAGAGAGAGATAGAGAGAGAGAGAGAGAGAGACAGCGA